>VXBQ01010810.1:371764-394505 GCA_013400175.1 Phainopepla nitens
GGGGCGTTCGGGGGAATCCACTATTTCCCTTCCCTTGTGTTCCCCCCTCGTCCCTCGTCCCTCCCCCGGGCACAGGGGACGCGGGGCGAGTGGATCGGGGGTGGCGCGGGGTACCCGGTGTCCGGTGGCGAACGGTCCCGGCGCTTTGGTACCACCGAAAAAGGTATAATTACACTACCGGGTATAAATTGACTCTGTGTACCACTGAATCATACTGAATATTTGTAATGTGTTCCTTCCCTAATAGATGCTCTCTATGAATAGAGAGAGTGCCTATTTACTCTGAAATACTTGGCACAGCGAGTGGAGTCTGAAGCATGGAAGAAGTGGCTATTATTTTCCCACTGCCTGTGTGCAGCTGTCATTTCTGAGCAACACGTTCCTTGCACATCCCTGTGTCCAACCTCGCTGATGGTCTGCCCCAGGATTACAACAAGATGAGAATGGTATGCCACCTCACTCAGCCAAAACCTTAACACAGGGGTTTGTATTTGACTGAACCCAGAACCTAAGCATTGTGGCTTGTATTAAGTCATTGCAGATAACTGCTATGATTATTGTTGTTCTTTTTTTTCTTTTTTTAACCGGGAGGATGACTCTTCCCCCGCCTCCTTTGTATGATTTGAATATTCAGTGATGTCATGTTGTTTGACCTCCGCTTTAACGCAAGGAATGCCAGTGTTTTGGCTTTTGACCTGTGGAAGTATGTTAGTGTTTAGTAAGAGAGAGACCGGCTTTAACACATCGCACTAAGCAAGCTAAAATCTGGTGGTTGCCTTAAGAGATCTCATCTTTTCTATCCAGGCTTTCCCCTGCTGCCATTCTCCCTTGCTCCCCACTTCTTTCCATCCCTCCATATCTAGGCATACTTCCATGCTATGATGCAGCAATAAAATAGGATTCATGAGGGGAAAAGAAGGCCTTCCATGTCATGTCCCAGTAGAACCACTGTGCTATAAAACTGCTTGGATTCTGCCAGCTTTGTACTGTGTCTGGTAAAGTCATTTGGATGTCATTTCTTCTACTTGAAATTCTCCATTAAAAGAAATGAGATTGGCTTTGAAAGAAAAAATGAATCCCAGAGGAACAGTTATGGCAAATAATATATGTTCCCAAAACCATGAGGTCTCCTAAAATCTGTATTTACTTGAAGGACTCCAGTGGCCTCAGTGCTGGGTAAATAATATGTGTACCAAACTATGTATGACATGCATACCAAAATGCAAATGTAACCAGGTAAACAGAATGCCTTTTTTAAATGCCTAAATATGGTAGGAGAACATCAGAGAGAGAGAGAGAGGCTCTAGACATGTTTTATAACTTTCCATGTAAGAGGTTTTTTCAGTGATACAATTTTATTAAACAAAACCTAAGAATCTCACTGACAGAAAAAGTATGTTTAAAAGTACCAAGCTACCAGAAAGCCAGGAAATCCAAAATTAAAGGATAAATCTGTCCTAAGTCCTCCCACTGCAGGCCAAGTACAGCAAGCCCCATACGTTTGCTGCCCTGAGGAAAACAGCTTGAGTAGTTACTTGAATTCAGAACTAATTCTGTTCTTGCGCCACTGTGGATCAGGCATTAGCCTATTAAATGACAAACTGTATCAGCACATGCAGGTAGGTAAGAATTGGGGTCTGCAGGAGTGCCTTTTGGTCATCTTGGCTTCTGTGTTGTTAGATGTGTCACAACGGGTACCTCATTGGCGTGTGTGTACGCGCAGGGGCAAAGGGAACTTGGAAGCAAAGGCAGTTCTTGCAGACTCCAATCAGTCTTCAGCTTATCCTTTCTGATGACAATCACAGAATCCTCAAGGTTGGAAGACAGCTTCAAGATCATTTAGTCCAGCTGGCAATGTGACCCCACCATAATCACCCCTAAACCATATCCCCAGATGCCACATCCAGGCCTTGAGTATGCCACAGGTTGGACCAGTACATCTTGGCATTGATGCATAAAATGGTTAAAATGCACTAATTTCGACTTCCATGCAGGTGTTTATACAGCACATGCTTTTAAGGTAGTATATTTTTTCTGCCGAAACTAGGAATTCACTACAGCAGCCTTGCAGACTTGTTTACACAGCTATATACGGTATGTGTGTGTCTACATCAGCTTCAGTTGGTGAAGTCTTGTAAAATGTACAGGTGTGGATTGCTACATTCCTCTCTTGTGTTTTTCCTTCTTTTTTTTTTTTCCTGCTTCCCCCCAAAAAGTCACTTGATCAGGTATCAGACATAGTGAAAACCTGGCAAGACTACAGGAAAGTGGCTAGACTTGGAGTGTTTGTGTACTTAAAGAAAGAATCTTGCACATTTTCAACTCTCAGTCACAGATATTTTTTTATAAGAGCAATTGGAGGTCTGAGCCAGCCCTCAAAGCGGAAATCAAAAGCTCCCAGAGAAACATACCCGAGGAATGTGAGTCTGATCCAACAACCGTACGCAATGCACATACAGTACTGTCAGTCTTATAGGAAGTCTTGCCATATATGGACATCTGGACCCTGAGCTGTTTATCATCACCAAAGGCTTGTAGCTGGCTTCAGACGTTTCTGGCTCGCCTCAGGTTTAGTGTGCCAGTTAGTTCCTTTCCCAAAATGCTCACCAGGATATTTCTTTAAAATTGTAATAAATACATTTCAAAATTCTGAGAGCTCTGGTTAAAGTTACGTTAGTAGGCTTTTGCTTGAAATGCAGATTCCAAGAAAGACTTACTCTGCTAGCTCAGAAATAGACACAGAGTAAAAATAAAGAGATTTATTCCATCATGAATGTGGTTGCCTGGTATTTCTCTTTCTTAGAAGTCATCTGGTAGCTTATTCTTCGTATCTGTGTAGGCATAGAAAGGGCTCTGAAGTAGACCACTTGCCTCATCCTTTTCTGGGGAGATGTGTGATCTCATGAATCAACAAAGGCAAAGAAAAGATCACATTTCCCAGGATCTGTCAAGCAACTTATCCATGGTGTGCAATTTGTTAGAGTGGTACAAAGCCTTTCACCTTGGAGCCATGACAATTCACATCAGCTAATCTTTCTAATGAGAGCCATTCGCTCTTCTCCAAAGTGAACCAGAATAAGAAGGCAGGGAGGGGCAGTGGAGGGCATAGGGCCTGTGGAAATGTTTGCTGCTGAAATGGTGGACCTAATCCAAATTCCTCAAGATACTGGTTCAGATTCTCTGGTAGCATCAGTTGGTAGGTCACTAAATGCACTGTTGGCCATCAAAATATTGGGACTTGAAAAGCCCAAGTCCATTGGGCTAAAGCAAAATCATCAGATGCAATTCTCATTAGCAGACCTAAGTTTTGTTGTTTTCTGTAATGTCATTCTTTATGTGTTAACATGCAAATATTTTGTTACTTCTAGAGTCCCTGAGAATGCTTCTTTAAGCACTTGGCTTTATTCTTAAAAAGTAACTGGAGTTTTTGTGAATGTGTGTGGTCTTAAACCAGCAAAGCAATTACTGGAAGTAGAATAATCTAAATGGGTATTCAAAGCACATATAAAACTATTTTTTATGAAAGTGAGATTACGAGAACTGTGAAGCCAAGTGTCCTTTACCTACCGAGCCTCAGATTCAATTTATCGTATTTTATTCTGAAAAATTTACCACAGATCTGGTCTTAGAAGCACTGTAGGAGCAGCATTCACTACTTCTGTGAGGAGGCTGTCTGTGTTCTGCGTTTTTCTGGGGAAGCGTAGAGCCCTTCCATGGCTCGCAAAGGTGAGCAAGGAGGTAGAGGCTTTCAGTTGTTTATTTCCCAGGTTTGACTGAGATTTGCAACCTCTTGCTGTAGTAAATAACTAGTGTAGGGCTGCAGTGAGTCACTAACAACTCCTTTGACAATTGTCCCATAAATGGTTAACAATTCATAAAAAGTTAGTGTTGCTGGCTGCAGAGGAAATGTGGCCAGGGATTGACTCAGAACACAACACCAGAAATCCTTTTGAGATTCTCAGAGGAACCACGTGGAAAACAGCTGGACGAACACTTCCTCCCACTCTGTCGTGGATTATGTGGGCAGGAATGAATCAGATCTGCTTAGTCTACAATGCATGTGATCTTGTTTTCAGTTTTTCAATCTGCTTCTTTCAGGAGCTGTCAGTGTAAGTTTTGAGGGTTTGTGGTTTTTTTCCTCCCAAGCTGAGACATCAATGTTTAATTAAGATTTACCAAATTAGGGACTTCTCTTAACAAATTAATTTTGCTTTGCCATAAACTATGAGATCTCTTAACTTATATTGTAGCTGCTGTGGAGTAGAGGCCTGGGGATAATCCTGTGGGACACATTTTCCATGCTGTCTGATAGGATAGGGTCAGTACTTCTATGTGTGTGGGTGACAGAGTGGTTTCTTTGGGGAGAAAAGAGAGAAATGTCTCCCCCATTTTTGATGCAACCTCAGTTCACTGACCTTGGTGTAGCAGGCTTACACAGTCCTTCCAGAGGAAGTGGAGGAGTTGGCTTATTGTATAGGTCTGTAATGCCTCTGGAGGACTTCATAAGCACACTGCATTGGCTGACCTGCAAAGGAACATAATGTCCTCAATGCACTGGCACTGGATTTTGGAGATTCTATGATTTTCTTCCCCAAAAAAAAAAAAAAATTGTTCTATGTTCACCATGGTTCAGCTGCCAGCTTGGCTGTCTGTTTTTTCAGCAAGTGATGTGTGGTATGTGACCTGTGTAAATACATCTGTACGAGTGACGCAGACAGGGAAACTAGGATGTAACCTACAACAGCCAAGGTGGCTTCCTTATTGACCCACGGATGTGTGTGAAATTTAGCAACTACTGGGCCGGGTCTGAAAAACATCTTAGAGTGCTGATCCCTCTGGTGTTGGTGGGAAATTCTCTGTCAGACCATTTTTTATGTGCAGACAAGAAAAAGCAGATACACCAAGAACTGTGCATTGTTAGGGAAGTGGGGACAAGTTTAAAATATTTTCATTTCCTGCAGGAGCTAATTGAGGAAACCTAGTTGTTTTAAACATCAATGGTCCCAGGTCTAGAGTTTACAACCATGTTGCTACAGATGTCTTATTGATGGGTGGCTTTTAAGTAATAAGCGTGATGTTGTAAAAGTGGTAGGATTCTTACTAACAGCAAGTGTTTCTGAGCATATTACTCCATTTATAACCCTTTTATTAAAGGGTTTTAAATAGAAATCAAGGTTAGGTTTTTACTGTATGGTGTTTGTTTTGACCATTTTGTTTTGACCAATGGGGTTTTTGTGAAGATTGAGCCTAAGAAGTTATTTGTGGCGCATTTCTTGTGAGGAAGTTATCCGTGATGGATCTTGTGGAAAAGTCTAACCTTAATAGCATGGTAGATCTGTATGATTATTTAAGATTCAATTACAACGTGGGATGAAAAGACAGTTCATCAACTGCCTTTTTGTATTGCCTAAGCTTTGCAAGGTATTTGAGAATCTTAAATCTGTCCTAACAGTGTTCCTCTGTGACTTACAAACTTTGTAATAAAAAATTCAGGTGAGTTTTAAAAACATGTATGAACTAGCCTTTCTCCTTCTGTCACTCACAAGAGACAGAGGGTTGATTTTCAAATTCCCTGGGAACAGTTTTCTCATTTTGCCTTCTTAAATTCAGTGATGCCTCACCTAGGCTGTCACATATCTTTATTTTTCTTGATAAATGGCTTGCAAAGAGTGACGGTGGAATGCATGACTTGGGAAGCGCGCTTTCTATTTCTTTTTTGCCATCAAGCTGCCACAGGGGGGAGTAGAAGTTTGGAAAGGACTGTGCTGCCCAAAAAGCCACCGAGGCAAGTGCTGTATTTGTGTGTACCCTGGTCAGTCTCTCATGGGGAGAAAAGAAGGGGCAAAAGAGGAGTGGGTGTTCTAGGAATGAAAAGGTTGGTTAGAGAAAGGAGCTGGAGGGTTTCTGCAGCTGGAACAAGCTGAATGGTTCACTGCTTTACAAAACCACGCTGTTTTTCTTATTCATTCCTACCAGCTTTTCTGTCCAGATGTAAGGAGAATGTGACTGAATTGTTTTCCTGCCTCAGGAGGGAAGATGACATGTGGGAGTTGTAAAGTACTTGCAAAATCCCTGCTTGTCTGACAAAAGGCTTTTCCCACATTAGGGCTACTGGCTAATGAAGAAAAAATGTTAGGCAGAGGCAAGGCAGAGGACATAGCGAGGAAAAGTTTTGCTAACTTGATAGAAAAGGGTTGGTTTTGTGGGACTGTTACGTTGGTGAAATCCACCCTGTCTGCTTCACGATGAGTAACTGGACTTTGTGGGTCCTATGCAGGCAGGATGCGCTCTTCATGCCTTGGCCCTGGCTGCAGGGTTACTCTCTCGTCCTGTGTGACCACAACTTCTCTTGCAAGGCACAGTCTGAAGCAGCAGTGTGGCTGCCCTGCTGCCACCATCCTGCCCTGTCACTGGGTTTGATACAGTTTTGCAGAGGAGGCATGTGGGCAGAGATGGGGTTGTAAGAGTGGGAGTTGAAGAAGTGGGCTAGGATTTTGAAGTAGTGCAGTATAACAAGAGGGTGGAAAGGGACTTACTCCTCCTGTTAGCTTCCCACCCATGTGCCATATTTGAGCATGTCCCCAGAGAAAACCAGCTAAGGTCCTGAGTGGGAAAGGCTAAATGGGGCTGAAGAGAAAGGTGCATGTATGTGTTTGTGTGGGAAGGGTTGCGGTGGAGTGGGGCGGAATGGAGGAAGTGGAGAAATTGGTGTGTGAGGAGAGTGGTGTAGGTGAACAAGCCAAGGATGAGGTGGGCTTGGCAGCTTCCTTCCCACTGCCGTCACAGCATTTCACCACCAAGAGAGCGTGCTCAGGTCAGTTCAACCATGGAAAAACTCATTTGCCGGAAGAAGGGAGAGGTGTCTGCAGTTAAGTCTGGGTGCTCCTCTTCTCCACACCTTTGGTAGCCAGTCCCCGCTTTCTCTTGTCCTGCTGCACTCAGGAACAAGCTGCATTGAGGTGCACAGGGAGACACTACGGGTGTCTCACTTTTTGGGTCTGCGTTAGCAAGTTTTATCACTGGACAACCTACTCAACAATTTTTGGGAAAGAATGAAATATTGTTCAGAAACTTGTTAATGATCAGGAAAACAACTGAAAGGAGTGAATCAGGCACATTTTCTAAGTCCTCAAGATCTGAGGGCACAGATCTGTAACGAGGTAGGGTGAGAATAAAGGAAGAATTAAAGGAGATACACATTTATGCTTCTATAACCTATCATGAGAAATAACAGTAACACTTGCTAAATGTGTTATTTTAGAATGCAGAAGAGAATATGGCAGATAAGTCTTTGCTTTTTGTTTTAATGGTGAAAATAGGTGAGGAAGGAAAATCATTCTTTGGGTAACATTTTTTTGTGCATTTTGTATATCTGTGATTCCTGGACTTTTGAACTATCATTGAAAGGAGCCTGGGCAAAATCTACAGTCTTTATGCTTAGCACATTGTTAAATTCAGTGCTTGCTCCACAACCTTGTTCTTAACAGGCACAAAAAAAGAGAGAATTATTGGTCCAAGTTCCAAATAAGACATAAGGAATTTGTTTATGCTTTTGGGAGGTAATGTGCCTAAGTTTGAGTGGAACTTTGTTAAGTATAATGAAATTCTCAAGGAATGCAAGGCTGGTTTTGCTCAACAGTAAACATCTAAGATTAAAAAAATACATATACATTTCCCAAACTTGTGCCTAAACCTCAAGTTTCTTGTTTTTAATTAGGGTGGTTGTTGCAAATTCAGGAAGTTAACCAAACATAAAAATACAAACAGAAAACAATAAAATTAAATACATTCAGAGCAACTTTTAATTTTTTCCTTAATTCCAGTTGTTCGTGAGTTATATGTCGTGAAGCTTGTACCACAGTTTTCTGCAGTCACCTGGACTCTTGCAATAATAAAACCCTGGAGAACACTGGCCTGAGTCAGTGTCACAGTGTCACAATACCTAGACCCTGTTAGAGTGCTTTTACAAAGCACAGTGTCAACGTATTAATTCTGGACATGATGTGTGTTTTGTAACATTTGAAGAATCAATACGTGCACAAAGACAAAACCAAGAGCACAACCAGCATTATGTGGTTTGTAATTCCAGTTTCTATGGGTTTCCATTTTCACCACTTTATTCTTTTCAGGAAAGAAAAGAGAGTAAGTAAGTCTGAGGGAAATTGCAGCAATCCTTGTTGGGTCCAATACTTTTACTTGATGTGCCAGTCCTTCTGTTTTGACTCTTCACTGCAGTTTAGGACGAATAGACAGCATAGTTTCTGTTGCGTAATTGAATCATTCTCTCTGTAAAGGTATAGATGTGTGTTTCTGCTGCTAGAGGTCACAGGTTTGCTCCTGCAGAGGCTCAGTTTTACATTGTGTCCAGAGCTGATTCCTTATGCACTTTTGACATTTTATTGTATAATTGCAGCAAGGAAACACATGTTGTATTTCAAGTCAATTAGTTGAATAGATGAGGTGTCTAATTTTTATTTCTTGAAGGCCACCAGAGAAAATCTTGCCAAAGTTATGTTTTTACTCAAAATTCCTTAATTTTTCCTGCTTTTGCTTCAGGCCAACACAGAACAGTACATTCTCCTTATTTAATCATAAAAAAAAAATGAAAACAAAAAAAAGCACCAAGGTAACAAGAAGTTCTCTTCTACAGATATTTACCAAGAAAGCTGAACAGGAATATAGTTGCAGGACTTAAAACATATTTGATAATCCTGGACTAAGTGAACAAACGCATTAGAGTTTTGGGGAGAACTAAGATGGGAATAACAGGAAAGCTGGAGAGAAAAAAAAAATCTCACAAGACTAAGACAGTAGAGTGCCTAGAATTTTTGTGAAGAATTGATGCTGGGATGAAAATAGACCCAGGGTGATCCTCTTGCCTAATGACTGCTCTTGCTTGGAAGGGAGTTTTGAATTTGTAAATAAGTGTAGGGGATGAGATAATTGTTAGCCATCATACAGCACCCAGCTGTCGGTAGTTTCAGCAGATTGACCATGGGGCAGTGGTGACACTCTGCCTAACCAGCTGTAATGTCATCCCCACAGCATGAGGGGTAAAACTTTCTTCCTTGCCTGCCTCTGCCCTTTGCACCTTGCAAAGTATTCACTTACTTTTGCATCGTTTTTAAATCCCTCTTCATTTTGGAAGCTTTCTCCTTTTCCTGACCATCATTTTCCCTGACTGAGTCCCAGTGCCTTTTCACCACCTTTCCTCATTTTGCTTGTGTCTTCAGTCAACTGTATCTTCTTTAGCACAGGCATGAAGCTGCTGTCGCTGCTCACCACTGCAGCCCACGTTCCCACAATCAGCCTTTTCTGTCTTCAGAGAAATGCTCTTCTCCTCAGGAGGTGACTCCTCAGTCTGCTTCTGAGTGTGAGCTGATAGCTAAGAGTTAAGACTACCTTTGCTAGCCTGTTGAGAAGTTTTTATAAAGCAATGTATAGGGGAATGTGGAAAACTTTTGGGAAGGCCATCGAGGGGTCTTACAGATTTGTTTAGCCTGTACCATAACTTGGAGGATGTTTTAAAAACAACTCAGCTTTCCAAGCTGGAAAGGTCACTGCTTCTTTAGAATATTTTTGGAGATGTTTCTGTGGTTTGTCAGATCTAAAAATAAACTGTGATCAACATACTTTAAAATTATGACAGGACTTTTTTTTTTTTTTAAGAATATACAAGGCAATTATATATTTGTTTTCCAATTGGGAAACCAGTCAGAACTACAGATAAGCTATGAAAATCCCCTTCAGAATTCCAGGACTATTTTTTTGGTGTGTCTTTAAAGTTGTGAGCATCTGCTTGCCTATCTGTTCATCTGTCTTAAGCAGTTTATAGAGCCTGTCATTTTCTCAACTGAGAGAAATAGACACCAGGAACATTTCTAGTATTTTTTCCTAAAGTTCTAGGACAACTGGGAAGCTTTGATTGAAGTTTTTTTCATTAGAAAGAGAAATACTGATGAAACAGACCCTGTGCATTGCTTGTGTTGATTTTCAGCAAAATGAAGCTGAGAAAAAACTTGAAATTCTTTTGTTCTGAAACACGCCAATGATTTGGTTTGATTTTGAAATGGAGAAATATTGGAGGAGTTTATTTCAAATCCTTTTTGTGTCAGTGGCATACTGGTCTTGATTGTCCTCAAAGACACTTTTAAAATTTTCACTTTGAGTGACATTTTTTTAATGTCTATCACTATAAGTAGGGTTGAAGTCATGTTTGGAAACCCAGCCTTCTTCAAAGAGCAGAAAAAACGTTTTCTGGCCCACATCAGGGAACGCTTAAAAACATCCTATGATTTGTTTAGAGTCCTGAAAGCCTATTATGTAAAAGCAAATTTGGTAATGCAGTTTTGCCATTTTCTGTCACTGTAGTTGTTCCTAAGCCAAATCCCTTTGTGAGTGTCTGCAGTATGGAGCCTTGGGTTAGGTAGTTCAAAAGGTCAGCATTGGGTACAGGCCAGTGAGTCCAGGAGGTAGGGACCAATCATTGATGAAGGCCTTGGGGACCTTCAGCCGTCATTCTGCATTTTCTGTGCTTTTGTATGAGTCCTGTGCTTGAGTGTGCAGTGTAGCTGGGAGTGTGGGTGGAAGCTTTGCTACCTGTAAAGAAATGGTAGCAGTTTGTCATGCTTTTTCTCTGCTGGAGTTGCAGGGGCAGTTTCTGAGGCACAGTTGCAGAGACTGAGTCCAATGAGATCTTTTTTGGAGACCTGAGGGTACCAAACTTTTCTCTGATGGCACTCGCACACAAGGATCTTATGTCCCCTCACAGCTGCTTCAGGACCTTTTTTGTGTTTCTTGAGTTTAATCTAGGTGTTCTCACACTGAACAGCTCTCTAAACTAGTAGTAGTTGGGTTTCTGCCCTAAGGTCACAAGCATGTTCCAGAGGGGTGATGTGCCAGAGACGTTTTCAGAGGGCTCAAGAATGGACTGCACTGCCAGTGCCTACAGGGCAGAGAGCTGGTGCAGGTTATTCCTTCAGGGGTTTTCCTGCCTTTCACAGCCAAGGGCAGTAGCATTCAGCATTTGTCAGTGTTACCAGCAGCTGTCCTTGTGGACAACCTGCCTTGCAGAGTGGCTTGGGGAAGAGCTGAGGGGAGAGCCCTTATCTACCTGGTCTGCCACCTCTAGAGTACACAGGTTAGGAAAGCCACCCCTGCATTTAAAGAAAGAAGAAGTAGCATGACCTCTCTGTCTGTGCACTGATTTAAACCCCATCCTATTTTAAACCTCATTTTTGACAGCGAGTCTTATCTCAAACTGGCAGAAAAACAGAGGATGTTGCTTCTTATCAAGACAGAGCCTGCATTTAGCTTTCTTTCAAGTGGCGCAATAAAATATGGGAATAGACTTCAGCTTCCCATGTTTTAATTATTTTTTTATCCTTGTTTTCATTTTTGAAACTATTTGGATCCAAAAAGACATTTTTTTCTCTTTCCACTTCTGATTTGTTTGTTGGACCACTGCCTGCTCACCCTATTCAGATGTCAAGAGACTCTCTATTTTTCCATTTCTGGAATAGTCATTCACGGCTCAGTGTTTCTTGTGAAAGCCCTCAGAATTTATGGTGTGTTTATTGGTCTCTCACCAACTGCAGTTTCTCTCTTGTAATATTTTGTTTCAAAGTTTCTCTCAGATAATGTTATATAGGTTTGGTTCACAAAATAATTTTGTGGTAAGCCTAGGAGTTTAAGAAACCATCTTCCTAAAAGATCTAGCTAATAAGCTGATTAAAATATAAGAGATTTATATAGTTTCTTGAACTGGTAGGTTTGAGACATAATTGATGAGGTAAGATATTTTTAATAGTAGACTAATGTGCAAAGGATACCAGTTGTGTGCAGTGTTGCAGGAATGCACAGTAAAACGCAGCTTCTGTGTGAAGAGGTCCAGATCTTGCCAGTTGTGCTGCACAGATTAAGAGCAGGTTTGTGCAAAAGAGCTTGTAAAATCTGGTAAAACAGGGGAGAACCAATAACCTGTGATGGGTATTTCCCCGGAGTCCAGGTAACGTGGTTTGCTTTAGGAGTGTTGAAGTTGAAAGGAAGACTGAGGAAGAAGAGGTACATGGCATAAACTGAAACAGAAATAGCAAGAAAGTAAAATGCTGAGGGAGAGGTTCAACAAACGGTAGAGCAGAAAAACATGTGGATGAGTTACTGAAAGAGTAGAAAGTGGTGGATTTTGCACCAGGACCCATTGCTGTTCTGCTCAACACTTAATTAGCCTGGTAAAACAAAACATTAATGAACTTCACCATTGACTTTTTTCATTTTTACAGGTATGTAAGTTGAAGTGAGGAAGGAAGCTGTAGAAGCAAATAGCTTGAATGTGCTACAAGTGTGTGAGAGGGCCAGGGCTGCTGAACAGTGCAATGAGGCAGGAGCAGTGGATGGAAACTGGTATACTCAGTCCATTAAATGAAAAATCCGCCAAATCAGTCCTGTCCTACGACTCCATTTCTCATTTTACTCAATTTCTGTCTCTCATTAAAGTGTACAGCTCTGGGGTAGGTAGGAACTTTAGGGGGACTGGCTCAGAAAAGGAGAACTGCATATATGGTTTGGTTTGAGTGCTACCCTTTAAGCCTAATGAACTAGTTCATTAAACTATTATAGTAACTTTATAGTGTTTTAGACACAGCTTAGTTTTAAGTCTGGGCATGAAATAATTATTTTCTGAAAATCAAGATTGTTTGTGAATCTTTCTTTTCCTGCTGTGGTTCTTGCTGAGTTTTGTCCAGGATGTCTCTGGAAATGTGAGCTCCAGATATATCACAAGACGGCCCGTGTTGTGTGGCAGCTGTATGTTCAAGAAGAAAATGCTGGAGGAGATGGCTAAATGTGCATGCAGACTTCTGGGTGCTCATCAGCACTGATTCCAAACATCCTGTTTGGTTTCTGATCACTGATTAGCAGCACAAACAAGATAGATACCTTTAAACACTAAAAATTATCCCTCTTCCGCTTTCATGGTCTCTCTAGACTGGAATTTTGTAAGCTGCCAGATGCAGATTTGTTTCCAGGGATCTCACAATCCAAATTTTGGTCCCAACTATAGTCATTTAAAGCCTATTTAGACTCTCCTGAAAGATAGATTTATAAGGAAAAGGTTGACATTTCCTGGCCTCTTGTATCAGTGGTGGGAGCCACAATAATATTGATTTCCTCTAGTTGTCTTCCATCAAATGCTCAAAGCAGCATATTTTCCTTTGGTGAAAACATCAAAAATGTGGACATCTTTGTTTTCCTGAACTCGGATAACATCTGTGAACATACAATTTCTGTGGGAATGCAGTACATCCTTTCCCAATTTTATTAAAAACCATCTTTTTGGATTAAGTGTGTGCCATTGTATGTGCTTTTGCTTTGTCTCGTGTATCTTGTTCTATAGGAAACTGAGTCTGCTTCTTTTTTCATTCCTCTAGGACTTTCTTCATGTGAGAAGTATAGATGAGAGCTGTGTTTTTTCTCTGAGAATACCTTCAAGTTATTTGTCTTCCTAACCTAGACATCTGAAGTGTTTCCAAGTAGTTAATGACTCTCAGTGATAGTAAGGTTTTACTGATACTTATGTTGCTTGTTGACCCAAACCAAAACCTATGATGATTATAGTGAGACATCTGGAAAAAGTTATACTGAAGCCTGGCTGCAGTTTAGTTCTTCGCCTTTTGGGACAAGCCTTTTGCATTTGATCTGGGTTGGAAATCTTGAAATCAGATTTGGATGTGAATGTGGAAAGAAGGATATAAGAGAAATGGAGAAAATGGAGAAGGATCTCATTGTTGCATTTTTTAATTCTGCCCAGCTGAAAGGAAAGCACCCATCTAATGTCAGTGTAAAGGCTTGTCAGTGCAAGGTAAAAGTTGCATGTTAAAATGTGTATCCATGTCTTATGAGTGGTTTTTCATGAAGCAGTCTTCAGTGCCTGACAGGAAGCCTGAGGAAAGATTTGTGCTGGCTCATCAGATCCCATGCAGAGCAATAAAGTGCTTTCCAAAGAAGGAACTAGTCTTCTCTGAGCCAGAGAAGGGTAAAACTTACAATCCTCTCAAAGTTTTACCTAAGAGTTTGTGAAAAGGCTTGGCCTTGCCTACATGCCTCTCATCACAAATGGAAATAGGCAGCCCATCCAGGGAGAGGCCTTATTTACACAGAAACTGTTTTAAGTAAGAAGAGAAGGCTAGTCCAGCAAAGGTGTGGTTTTATTTACATCCATGCTCTTCCCTTATGATTGGAGTGGGTCTGGAAGGTGTGGTCTCATTTACATCCCACCTCAACTGCCTTTGGCTTCTCTGGATTCAACCCTTGCCTGTGGCTGGAAAAGGAACTCCTGCAAGCAGAATAAAACGGCTGTGTGAAAAATATATTTTTGCTTCCTCTGTTTCTTCAGTGTATGCATTCCTAGTGGTATGTACCTGAAAAGGGAAAAAGGGAAAGCCATGTTCCTGGGGAGAGAGTTTTGAGTCTGCATAGGTATGTGTATGTATGTACATGTCTGTGAATGTGCTTGAAATACCAAGATGAACATGCTAGATTTTGTGCTAGCCTGAGTGTTAGAGTGTGCTAGAGCTGTTTCTGAAGAAAAGTTAAGAAAATAATTTCTTCAACATGGATTTTTTTGGTTTGTTTGTTTGTTTTTGGGGTTTTGTTTTTGTTTTTTTTTTTTTTTTAAGGTACATATATAACTTTTCAAAGATGCTGCTAACAGCACTGGAAGAAGGCCTGTCTTTGGGGTGTGCATGTGTGTGTGTGCGTGTGTGTGTGTGTGTGTGACATTTCGTGTAGTCCCTTGCATCTAAGTCAAGCCAACATAAGCATGGCAGCAGCATCTCACATAATCTCTGAACCAGGATGGCAGGCTACAGCAAAGGACGTTCAGGGCAGCCAGGCCCTGGGTACGTGCATGCTAGTTGCTGTTTTGCCATTCCTCAACATGTATATGGTGTATATTCAACTGTAGAGGCTATGCTACCTTATTTCAGGAAGCAATTCAGCTGCTGCTGGCCTCTGTCTGTATTAACTTTGGGAGGCAGATACATTTCTAGCAGAAAGTGGACTGGAGGAGCTCTTGCATGTGGGTTGTGGAGCATCCATAAAGCCTTCAAGCTGCTGTTGACTTGGTTGCATTGAATTTACTGGGATTGCTCTAGTCCTTCCCTATTTTTCTTCTTCCATCCATGCCTTATCAGGCATCATCTTTGTTAATTCCAGGCGATAAGAAAGGCAGAGGGTATAAGAGGTAGTCTGCTGATTTTTCTTTTCCATTGTTTTCTATGAAATTAAAGTCTCTTGAATTTATAACACTCTGACAATTGGTCCAGATGCACATACATTTAGTGTTATTTCACTGAGAACAGAGGTGTGATGTTGCTTACCTTGGGAGTATAAAGTGGACAGAGAGTCCCTTCAGTGTGAAGCCGTGATGTGTGACTGTGTCCAGAAGCACGGAATGCTGAAGGAGCTGTAACCAACACAGCTGGGACTGGCTGCCCCTGCCATGTCTGGGATTCCTTTGCTGTGACATGCTGTTGCTCAGCACAAAACCAAGGCACTTCCAAGAAGCCTCCTGTGAGGATGTGCAGGTCACAATCCATTTCTCTAATACTGCTGCCTCTGCTATATCTGATCATACTCCTGTAACTCATGGCAAACATCTAGGCATGACAGCCTTAAGTACTAACATATTTAGGTTAGACTCAGAACTCTTTTTCAGCTTTAGATAACTCTGAATACCTTTATAAACACCTGTCAATGACCCATTTCTCCTTTGCCTACAGAAACTTGGTGAAACTGGAAGTCTAGCCATCTGCCGCACTCTGGTTTAGGAGATGAAAGTTAGTAAAGTATTTCCTCTCTTTTTTGTAACCAAGACAAGCTGAGGTGCACAAAAATAATTGCATACTGGCCTACAACGGGAGGAAAAGTGTCTGGCATTGTGTTCTTGGATTGCAGACAGGCAGGAGAGACAGAATGTTTGTCGTTAGGATCCCTTGCACGTACTCTGGAGCCACAGCTGAAATTTTTAAGTCACACACACACGTTGCACCACCTTGAAGACATGTCCTCCAGATGATGTAAACCAAGTGAGTGATGCATGCTGAGGACACTGCTGTACAGAGACCTTTATACACTCGAGGCACTGATTGGTCGAACCTGCTGTGGCAGAGCTGTGTAAGTTAGCCTGGGCTGTGTGCTACACTGTTCTGCTTCTCTGGAGCCAAACTAGGATGTTTAAATAAGGCTTCTGAATCTCTACACTGCCTTGCATTCATGGCTTAAGGCTGCACTAAGAGACATATACCTAATTTTTAAAATTGGCATCGATTCCAACACACAAGGGTGCTTTATAAAACTTTCTGGCTTCTTGATCTTCCTTCTCCTCCTTGAACATTCTTCCTCAGACTTAACTTCCCTCCTTCGTCCCCAGCACTGCGCCTGAGCAAACAGCCTGGTTATATCTATGCGGGCAAGGGAAGGTGTCTGCCCCCAGTGTCAGCTCTCTGGTGAACGTCCAGCAGCTGTTCCCTGTGTCCTGACGGACGTGATAGCCCTTCAGCTGCTGTGCATGCATACACCAAAATAGATTGTTTCTTCTGTCAGAGGAGAAGATGGCAAGTGTATAACTTAAGGGAAAGGGATCCAATGGGAGATAAGAGTGTAGGAGACATTACTGCAGTTCTATATTTGGAATTGGTTACGTATGTGTGTGGTAACCCAAATGATGGGTGGACTGTACTTTCTCATTACCATAATTACATTTCCTTTCATAGCTAGGGTTGGGGATGCATCCAGACGTTGCAGAACACATCAGTAGATTTAGTGTGGCTTACTCAGTCTCCATTTATCAGACTGTGTCCTAATTATGTTACATTTAGGAAACAGAATAATTTTCTGGTTATAGCACATGGAATTTGTGGCATTCTAATCCTAGTCATCCTGCTGTATGACCTTGGAGAAGTTGTTTTACTACTCTTTGATGGTAAAAAATTAACTCGCCCCATGGATGGATTTTAATACCATGCCAAGTTTAAAAAAATCTGAAGCTAAAGTTAGCCTTCTAAATCCATATTTAGGGGCTAAATGGGATGACTTGTTTCTACAATCCTGAGCACCCAGCAACTGTCTCCTGATGAGAACAGCTAGAGATTTTGGATGTTCAGCAGTCTGAAATATGAAGCAAAAGAAGAGTGAAAGCAGCTGCTTGTGTGCACATGAGGAGGAACTCACTGATGTGGTGAAATAGGACAGCAGTCTGTCTTTCCTGAGTGGTTGTCACAGTCACAGCAGTGGGGAGATGTAGGTGGGATTAAGCTCACAAATTTTGTTGTCTAAAATTGGAATGTCTGACTTGAACACCTGCTGGCTGTTTAAGACGTCTTTAGTAGATCCTTCAGTTCAGAGAATCCTGAACAGCTCTCAGTCAGGAGTAATGAGCATCCCCTGATGTGCCATCTAGCCCACCTCTCTGGATGTGGGATGAGTTATCCTCTGGAGGTGCTCAGCCCTGTCCACGGAGTTAAGCAGTTCATAAGTCTTTAGATGGCTTGCTTGGGCTCTGTTGACTGTAAAGTCAGTGGGTGACTTATGGTGCTTTAGGTATGTCAGAGCTGCCTATTGCTGCAGAGAATGGTGAAACCCCATTACGGCCTGAGGAGTTTGGTTGTGAAAGTTAGGAACAAGTGAAAGCAGGGTGAAATAGTTGAGCCTGGCAAGGAAAAGGAAATTTAAACTTGACGGTAGTCATTTAAAACCTATTCCACATTGATGGCATGGCTTGTTTCCACTGGAGAGCTTTGTTCTGTGTTTGAGGTGGAAGATTAATTTTCCCACGGGAGAAATAAGCTTTGAATAAGTCAGCTAAAATGGATTGTTCTTATGTGCACCACACATCTATAGGAGGAACAGAAGACGTTTACATGCTCCCTGAGGAGGAACTATGACAAGCAGACAATTAAGCAATTCCCCCGGATCCCCAGATTTAAAGAACCACGTAATGGCTTAATTGAGTTGAGTTGCTGAGAGTGCAGTGCTGCACTGAGATTTGTGCTGAGAAGTGCGCGATTCCCAGAGGCATCCATCAGGTTTTAAAGAATTGACTTTCCATGCTAATTGACCCAGATGTGCTTGGTTTTACCTCACAATCTCTACTTCATTCAATTACTGTTAAAGAGAAGGGAATGAGAAAAAAGGGGACTCCATTTGTCTCATTTACTATATTAAAAGGGAGCTTTCTTAAAGCAACATTTTGTAGTGTTGAACAAATCATTCAACTTCAAATGGAGCAGCATTTATTTCACCCCTTTTTTTCAATTTCCCAAATGACTGAGCATGTATTTTGCATGGAGTAGAGGATATTTGTTAAGCCACTCTGCCTGGCAAAGGAAGAGTAATGAATGAGTAACCAGAAGAAATGAGGGCAGTACACATGGAAAGACTGTGTCTCATCTGTCTGACCAGGCAGGGCTGAGAAGCACAGGATGAGGGTTGAGAACTGTCATGCCTTGGTGCAGTGCTGGTCCACCTGAACAATCAATAAATGAAGAAAGAAACTAATATTTTATCTCTTTATAACTGCTAGAAGGCAAGGAGACAAGTTTGAGAAATAGACTTTGCAATGTGAAAGTTTGAGAAATAGGCTTTGCAATGTGAATCACCAGCTGAGCTCTTCCATGTACTAGGCCAGTAGATGCCTCATTTTGGCAAAGTAAGGTCATCTTTTATGTGTGTGTGAACGATCCTGGAGGACACAGAACAATTAGTGTAAGACTGATGTTCCCAGTGCATTCCCTATATGTACAGAACCTGGGTTTTGTTTCTGGTCAATTCACAAGGCTTAATTCATTTGCAAATCAAGTATATCTGTGTGGTAGAGAATGGGTCTACCTCTGTAGCTACATTCCTGGAATACCACCTGAGGCTTTTTTCTGTAAGGATGCTGCTCTCTACCTGGTTAATGACTTCAAGCTTATCTCAAAGAGCACCAGCAAGAGGCATGTCGGCTAGGAGTTGTACATTCATATTTAAACAGGCGGTGTGTTGCTGAAATTAGTGGAGTTCATCTGAGTTTACACACTTGTTAGGGGAGCAGAATTTAGCCCAATCCTTGTGATAAGCCATATTTTGTACCATCCAGTCAAGTTACGGAGCTCTGTTGTGTAGTGAAGGTGGTCAAGAAGTTTGTTTCTTTGCTCAGAGTTGTATGCCATATATAGTCAGCTGTGACTTCTTTTGCTTCTTTTTTTTTTTTTTTCAACCTAAGAAGGCTCGACTCCAAACTGCTGAATCACATTTCAACCATAGACTTGATGATTTTTCAGAGTTTGAATCATAGTTGGGCTCCCTGGATATCAAGCTGTGAAGCCACACGTGGGCTCAACAGTTTGGCAACCACAGAGTACAGCTTTGGCAGTATTGTATTCACTGCCCAGATGTTGGATGGTTCAGAAACAGCATACATCATGTTAGAAGGGAGCAACAGCATGACTCAAAATTGCTGTTTACTTAATTTAAATACCATGGTTTGTACTGTTCTTGATGATTAGCCTGGATATTAACAACCAGACTGCTTTAGATCTGTCTCCCATCCCAGAAGAAAGTCTCATGTAACAATCCTGCATGAAATGAGAAACCTTTTTTTGGATATTTTAGTGTTGCATTCTTCCTGCCGAGGTCTTCTGTGAGAAGCTGTCCAGTTAGGGTCACTTCTGAAGTCAGGTATAGATGTATCAGGATTACCAAAAAGCACCAAGGTCCTGTGAAACTGGAAATAACAAAGTCAGAGTGGTACCTGAGATTTGTAAATGTAATATGATCATGTTTTGACTTAATGTTCTGCTTTTACCTTACAAGCTGCAGCAATTATTTGCTTAGCTATAATTAGGAAAGATAGAGACAGTCTCCATTAAAGTAGGGTTCTTCTTCAAAACTGCAGACTTAGTCAGCTGAGCTCCTTTTGCATGTGCCTCATTTTAAATAATGGTCTGTATTTAAATGGTGAGCTTTGAGCTTACTAAAGTTTTGTGCACGTGATACAAGAAGGTGAGGAGAATCTTGGTAATTTGATTCCTTTATCACTATTTCTTAAGGAGTAGAGAATTTAGTCTGTGAAAACAGCTACTGTTGTTTTTCAAGACATTTAAAACAAATAACTTCATTTTTTCATAGTGAAGACTGCATCTGGAAAGGAACAAACAGTGAATTACCTAGTCCAAATTACTTTCTTATGTCTGCAGAGAACATGCTGACAAAAGTCAGAGAGGTTTTTTTAATTCTGTTTTTTGAGAATGACTGTGAGACACATGGTAGCAAATTCTTCATTAATTGGATCTACTTTATTTCAGCGAAATCCTAAACTTGAAACCTAGACAGACCTGAAAATAGGGAAATGTTTAAAAAAATACTTGCAAAATGCAAGAAAGTTCCAGTTGAAATGTGGCTATTGGAGGTTCATCCTTGAGGCAGAACTAGTGATTCCTCTATGCCTGTTGGGCTGAAACTGAGCCCTGAAGGTAAAATGCCTGGTAATATACCAGGGATTTTTTCTGGCCAAAGAGTTAAATGGAACATTTTTGGTGGAAAGATACTGCTGGAGCTGAACAGGACTTGTGCTAGAGCTGGAGACACCACAGAGGCGAGCAGAATGCAACTTTTGTGTGCCAGTCTCAGTGATGAGCAGATAGACAGGAGGCTCAAGGAGAATATTGTATCAAAAGAAAGAAGGAATTTAGGGACAAGGAAAAATGGGTTTTGGAAGAAAAAGGGCTTCTTGGGGTCTATGATGTGGAAAAGAGAATAGTTCAGTTGTTTTGTTATGGAGGAAGAGTCTTGAAGAGAAAATTAGGAGAATGGGATGAAAATATGAAGTGACCAAGACAACTTTTTTGGTCATCTTGATTTGTTTTTCAGCAGCTGTGGTAAAACTGAGATCCTCAGAGGAGAACATTAATGGAGCAAAACAGCACAGTCTTTTTATTCTTGAAACAGAATAAAAAGGCTGGAAGGAGAGAAGGCGAATAATATCATCAGAGAGTTCAATGACAGCAAATTGAACTGGCCAAAGAACTTGGAAATTTTACAATATTCATTTTTTCAAGGAATAGGTATAATATATAAATAGCAAGTAGTAAGCTTTTGCACTGTTCGATGTAATTTCTGTTTTTCACTACGATCAGCCATCTGAGTGCTCATTTATTAAGAAGAACAGAAAGGTATTGAACAGAGCTTTCCATGAACACTTCATTATAAGAGGTGAGATCTGTGGGAGGAATTAAGAAAATTTGAACCAGTGATGAACTTGCTTCACAGATTCATGAAGATTCCTCAGCCTACAGATGGGAGAAAGCAGGCTCAGATAAGATGTGTTAGTTCAAGTCAGAAAACTTCACCCTCAGTGGGTCTAACTGTCAGAGCAATTAAAACATCCCTTGTGATGGGTGTTAATTATTATGTATTTCTTATCCAGGAGCCAGTAAAGAATTAATGAAATACCTAAAGATCAGCTCAGTAGAGGAGTTACACATTATTGCGGTCCTGTTTATGACAGCAGAAGGTCAGGTCAGAGACTGATTGGTTAGGTTGACAGTTTGTGTTAGTACTGTGGTTTAGAAATATTTTGCTTTTGCAAAAGCAAAAATAATGATCCCAGGAATAAGTTGCAGAAAAATGTGTGTGATATTTTTATTCAAATGCAATATATTCCACAATTTTTATTAATAGAATTGAAAAGGAACTAGAGGAAACTTTAAAAGCCAGAGTGCTTTGTTTCTTAGGAACCAGAACAACCATAATGAAAGCAGATGTTTACCTGGCATACAAGATTCACCACTTAAAACATCCAAGTAGCAAAAGGCTTGCTGTGTTCCTGGAATTACGAGATACACATCAAATGCTTAAATTAGGCAAAGACTTAGTCATACTTGGTTCAAAGAAATCTGTGTGCATGTGCATTCACATCTGCCTAGATTCTCAGCTATTACAGGTCTTAGATACCCTTAATCCTATTCTACATTTTATTTTTGGAGCATAATATTCCCATAATACAGTTATCAGATATCTTGCCTCAAATGTTTCACAATATGCAATTCCAGGGATTTTATGTGTGTTCTTACAGGGAGATGCCATCAGCTGTAATCCTGTGGGAAGGGGAAGTGCTAACTCTCATTAAACCCTATGCCATCTTATAGCATGTTAGAAGGACGTTGTTGAAATCCCCAGGAATACTGTCACTTTCCTTCGGCACGCAGGATTTATCAAGAAGCTATTCTCTTAATAATTTCTAGCCAGATACCTTCATTTAAATACCTTTTAAATGGGAAAGCAAATCCTAGAATAATTTCTTATCTTTACTACAAATTCCAATCTCCACAGTATATTTGGAAGTAAACCAGACATAGGTAAGGGACTGAGAATTACAAAGAAGCCCAGAAGCTCTACTCCTCTCCACCTGGATTAACAACCAAATTAACAAATTGATTTTGCTACCTCAAGACAAGAAACATGCAGTGTGTACTGAGAATGTTCAACTGCAGAGTGGAAATGAAATACCACAGGGTTTTTCCTCCTGGCAGGGAAGAGAACTAGTACAAAGTTGGGAGGGTAAAATAAAAACTGTTCAGTCCATTGTGTAATATGTAAAATAGGAAATATTTCTTGGGGAATATAAAATACCAGTGGTTACTATATATACCTACGTATCACAGAACTGTAGAATTGTTTGGATTGGAAGGGACCTTAAAGATCA
>VXBQ01010810.1:394836-430658 GCA_013400175.1 Phainopepla nitens
TACCTGCTGGTCAGCTGGTCAGCTCAGGATGCAGTTGGCCTTCTGGGCTGTGGGTGCACACTGACAGCCTGTGCCCAGCTTTTCACCTACCAGCACCTCCAAGTCCTTCTCTGCATGGCTACTCTCAAACATTTCTCTGCCCTATATTTGTCTATATTTGTGCTTGGGATTGTCCNGCCAGATTGCTTATCCAACCTGGCCTTGAACACTTCCAGGAATGGGGCAACCACAACTTCTCTGGGCAACCTTTTCCAGTGCCTCACCACCATCAGTAAAGGATTTCTTCCTGATATCTAAACTAAACCCGCCCTCTTCCAGTTTAAAGCCATTAGCCTTGTCCTGTCACTACATGCCCCTTCTAAAACCTCTCTCTCAAGTTCTCTTGGAGAACTTTGTACTGGAAGGCTGCTGTAAGGTCTCTCTGGAGCTTTCTTTCCTTCAGGGTAAACAACCTCAACTCTCTCAGCCTATCTTCACAGAAGATTTGCTCCAGACCTCTGATCATCTTTATGGCCCTTCTCTGGACTCACCTCAAGAAGTTCACATCCTTCTTATATTTGGGCTCCCAGAGCTGAATGCAGCACTCCANCACTGTGACGTTGAACCATTGAACTCAACTCTCATAGTGCGATATGCAGACAATATCTTATCCACCATGTGGTTACTATGCCAAATTCATGTCTCTCCAGTTGAGAGACAAGGATGTCATTCAGGGCAGTGTAAATGTCTAAGTAGATTATGTCAGTTGCTCTTCTCTACATAGTTTTGAAATAAAATAATGGTTTTCTCACTGCTAAGATATAGTATAGAACAATTATTCACCTATTAACCCCAGGATATTTGGTAAGTTATTAATTTCTTTGTTTCATTTTTGCTTTATAAGCACAAAATCTGAAGTAATCTCTGTGGTTTACTTTCTGAGACCTCCAATTTAACTGATTTCTCCATCCCATTACCAGAACAATAAGATGTATCTTTTTTCTTAGTTGTCCCAAACTCTCACAGTCATAGAGTGAGATCTTATCAAGAACTCTGGTTTTGTTTTCCTGGGCGTTTGGTCTCATTAGAAGAAGAATTAATGCATTTCTTTAAGAATGTGATATAGATAAAGAAATTTGCATTCAGATAGGTCAGAGTTATTATAGGACGTGGGAAAATGATTGGTCAGAAGCTAAGGAGAGGATCAAGGAAAGTTGAAAGAGTTGTGTGAAACAGGCATTGGTATTTTTAATCCAGTGAGAATTCCTGGATCTGTGTTCCTCCACCCATATAGCCAGAAAATAAACTTCACAGACCAATTTCTAGGAGCATGGAATTCTGTCCAAAGAACATTATTATCTAGAAAACACATTCTCTTTTTCAAAGTGCACCTTCTGGCAGTACTTGACCTAAAGAACTTGTCTGGCAAGAACATGATTTCCTTTTACATTTCCATTGAAAGAATTAGTTCAACCCCTTTTTCTTCTGTACCAGTTCTGTTTCTGTGGGCCCTGCAGGAACATAGTTGTTGACTGGTTCCTAGTATATTAATGGCAAAATAGCCTTTTCAAGAAATTGAATCAAGAGCTTTCATCTTACTCCTTGCTAGGATACTTGTCGAAAAAGGATATAACTTAAAAGGATAATGAAATGCCTAGTTGAAAGTGAATAATGAAATCACTGATAAAACTGAAGATGCTATAGCTCTTTGCTTAGGCTCTTCATCTTCCTGCAAAAACAGTGGTTTTGTCTATATTGTGATTTCTCAGTGGAAAACGATAGGAATTGTATTTTCTATTCTAGTTTGATATCAGCTGGTAATCACCTTAGGGATAGCGTTCATAAATTACTCTGTGTACTCTATGTACTATGAAAGCAGCAATTCTTCTTTCCATGCAAAATACTTATACTGTATATTGTACTGCTGGATTCCCTGGACTTGTAGGAAAGCTGGTTTTCCAGATGATGTTTGTGAAAAGTTCTGAGCTATAAGTACAAATGAATCAAGCAACACCACAAAGAAGGGAAATAGCATAAAATCTTTCATTTCTACTCAGAGAAGTAATTTATCCAGTCCTGACTGTATCATCATTGTGCATGTGTAGTGTGCAGTGAGTGAGTATTGCTGTTGTGCATGGATGAGTATCCCCTTCACGCTCTCTAGACATGGATTTACTCAAGAGTCAGGAGCCTGTTGCCTGTTTCCCCCCCACCTTCTCCTTGTACTCCTGCCACAGGAACACTTGCTGCTCAGATCATGTGAGACTTGCACTGTTCTCCTACCTAATATCACTTGCAGCTGCATGTAGTCTTTCATGTTTACTTCGGCCTGGAGTTGTGGGTCTGCTGGGAAGGAAATCCAGCCACGAGACATTTTAAGTAGTGGTTTGATCTTTGTCAATGAGATTGACTCAATTTAGACACGTTCCCTTGAGAGGTCAAATCTGGACTGGAATATGTTAAGGGCTGTCAGAACGCTGTAAGCAGGAAAGGCAGACATTGCAGTCACCAAGGGTTTGATTCCAGCAGAGAGTCTTGTAAATGGGGATGTTTAATAGACCGTGGAGAAGTTAAAAGGAAGGATTAGACAGCTGGTGGGGTCAAGTATACTTAAGTAATCGTAAATGCATAGGGTGGTGCTGTAATTAAAAATGCTCCTGGACTCACTCAGTTGGCCTCAACATTGGAGCCATGCCTACTACAGGTAGAGCTTTGGTTCCAAGGGGCTTCTGTAATTGTCCAAATCAAATTGTCCAAATGAAAGCTTTAAAACTTAAACTTTAGAAAAAAAAACAGGGTGGGAGAAAATGCACTAATGATTCAGACTCTTGAATAAGCAATTTAACCACACTGTACTCTGAAGTGAAAGTATTTGTGACAGCTGTTTAGAAAGCAGATGTTTGTACGAAAAAAAAATCAATTCTCATTTTAAAAGGAAACTGTTCTCTATGAGTATTTTTGATAAACGTTACCAAAAGAGCCTTGATAAATGTTTATTAGATGCACTTTGATACCAAATGTCTGTAAAAAGCAAAAGCAGCTTTTTTTTAAATAAAAGGGCATTTTTAGTTGAAAAAATGTTTCTTGACTATTTTTGCTATCTTTAGCAAACACACAAGACTTGTGCAGCTCCATTAAATGCTTAGAATAATATTTCCTATATACTCTTTGCCTGTTAAGTTCAAAGAGTGTTTTCTCACACACCAGGCTGGAATCACATGACAAAATTTAAACTGATTGCTTTAGGCTTTCATTCTCTTTGATTACTTATTTGGGTCAGACATTTTGAAAGAAGATAAATATCAAATAAAAAAATATTGACCTTCTCCTTGAAAACTCATTTTTAAACAACTTTGAGAGCTGCTGCTATGTGCTTTGTGAAGTGATTCTTACTAAGTTCAATTTCAGATTTAGTTATATTTTTTGAGCGACAGGAAGTTGATAAATGCCCTTCTCATAGCATTGATGGAAATGTATGAGCCTGAGGTCTGTAGCTGCTGGCAAGAAAGATGAGGTAGGAAAGGGCAGCCTGCTAATAAAAGGATTATTCAGAATATGATACTTATGTGACCCAAAATAGCACTTCTGTTTCTCTCATATTCTATTTCTTGAAGTTGGCATATGAAAATTCAGCTGTGACCCTGGGTTCTTAAAAACCGTTTTTGTATGAAAAGTGACCTTTCTTCCTTAAACATCTTGGCCTCTCTTGGTCCTTATGCCAATTTCAGCCATGTGGAAAGGAAGAAACTAGCTTATCCTGCCACTTTAACTAAGGTTTTCAGGAAACTGAAGCAAGGACAGAGTCCGGAGTTTATGTGAGAACTGATGGAGCTACGCTGGAACTTGTTTAGCAACAATTTGACTGATGAAGATTAGCTAAATTCTACTACTAAAAAAAATTTATATACTTTTTAAAAATAACTTTTTATACCATGGGCAAATGTAAAGATCAGTAATACAGAGATTGCCTTGGAATACCAGTGAAATTCCTCACAGAAGCAGCAGGGTCTGAGGAGCATTTCTGAGGGAGGTGGTGGAGTTACCTGCCCAGAGCTTTTTCAAGCAGCATCTTCAGGTGTTCTGGACAAACAGCTGTTAGGCCATTGGTCTGGAGAGACAGTTTTGATAACCCCTGACAGCTCTTTTGCCAGATGTTGATAATGACATTTCAGTTTTTTAGCATGAAGCTCTCAGGTGATTTGTGAAAATCCAGAATCCTGCCTTTCTTTGTAAATAAAGAAGACCTGTATTTCTTGCCAGTATAATGAGCAGAAAGTGTTTATTCCTTTATTCTGTCCCTGAAGGGGATACATTGTCTTAGTACCGTACTTTTTGAGATTGGGCAAAGCATGAAAGCAAAATCATGAGGAGCTGTATTTCTGCCTGGTTCTTAGTAAGATAATAGGGAGTCTCACAGGGGATAAATGTAAGCTGCTTTGTTACTTATTTTCTTAACATTATTTTTCATGTTTTGCCCATTCTGAAAGGTACAGGCAGGCAAACAGAAAACTGCCTTTCCTCTTCAGTTATTTTGCATGAAAGGAACAGCACAGCAAGGACTTGCTGCAAGATGATAATTTCAGGCAACTCATTCACAGTAGTGGTTTTTTGTGCAAAAGATCTGTTCTCTGCCAGTGATGCCCTGTTCCCTGCTAGGAGGCAGCTGCAGGGCTGCTCTTTGCCCTGTGGTCATGGAGGGAGTGAGCCCGTGCAGGGACAGGCTGGTTGGAACCTGGGGCAGACACACAATACCAAAGGCACTTGGTCTGGGCAGCGGGGAAGGCTGGAGCTGCCATCCTCTCCAGCAGGGCTGAACCCTTTCCTCACAAGAAACAAAGCTGCTGTTTCACCCCAGGCGCTGCTGGAGCGTGGGTGGCCATGACTGGTCCCACTGCAGTGTCACGCAGGCTGCAAGCACTGGCAGCTGGAGCAGCCTGCTGAGGAAACACTATGCATCATGAGGCCTCAAGGCCAGTATTCCAGCAAGGGTTAAAATGGCTGGACAACTTGCCCACTAGAAAACAGTTTTTTGTTTTTTTTTTTTCCATAGTCACTTCCCAGTCTTGGATATACAGTCTCTACTTACTGGAGGGATTCAGAGCTGGCGCAGGCAGCCTCCTAAGTATTAGGCTGGCCCTGTGTGCTTGGCACCAAATTCAGACGATTTAGAGAACATTTCAGATCTTCTGGAGGGTGTTTTCTTTTGGTGGTTTTTTTTTTGGGGGGGGTATTTGTTTTGTTTTGTTTTGTTTTGGATTTTTTTTTCTATTTTTTATTCCTTTCCATAAGAAAGCAGTTCTATTTTTAGGACTTGGCCCAAATTGTTGAACCCAGTGGTTTTACTGTTGTTGTTTTTCCTCTCTTCAATCAAACTGGAGTGGTTCTGGCGGATCTGACTAGCAAAGCTGCTGCGTCTCTTAAAGTTACACTCAAGGAGATTTTGTGATTGCACGGGCATGAATGTTTGCATGGAAAGTTTATCTCACTTTCCTCAAATAAAAGGAGTCTTGACTGCTTCCAAACCTATACTCTGTGCTTGTAAATGTCTCTATTAAGACTGGTTTTATGGAACATTGTGAAGGGATGCTGGCCTAAAACATGATATGTTACTAAATTGAATTTTATATTTGAAGTTTTTCTGCCCAGTCTCTTCTGTTCTTTCTTGCTGCAGCTGTTTCAATGTATAATGTTTTTCTTCAACCTGTAGAGATACCATTTTTATCACCTGTGGAAAATCAGACATCATAACAAATTGATGACCAGAGCTGTGACCAAAGCAGTGAATAAGTATGCCTATCACCTCTCTCATTGACTACAGCACATATGTAGACCCTGCTCATCCAAGTTAGCTTTGGGATGAAAAGGAATATTGCTTCCTCTGCATGGTGCTATGCTTCTACTAATCAGATTTTCTATCTGTGCTGGTTGCAGGGCAGGGCCCAGGGGATTAAGGGTAATGTGAAAAGCTACCCCTTTATTTCCTCTGTGCATAGTGTTTAAGTTGCACTCACTTTGTCTGAGATCATCTGTCATTCTGTCTCACAGGATGTCTGAGCAGGCAGGAAGGCACATGCCTGTTACTGGCTGGTTTGGGAGTTTACCAAAGAAACAGGGTTTCTCCCAGTTTTGAAGAACCAGAGTGAGTAGCAGTCAGCTACTTCCCATGGAACCACAGAAGTGAACTAGGCCACTTCAGACTGTCCTATAGATTTTTCCAAAGCATCTCTGCTTCATGTTGTAATTTAGGCAGTTTTCCTGCAGCCTGGGGTTTTGATTTGAAGCGAGGAAGGCACGTTGCAATAACTGAGTGCAACACATGGTGCCTTGAGGGTGGAGTTAAGAATCTGTGCCTGTCCTCAGGGTTTCCCTGTTTGCTGCTGGAAAGCCCTCGCTCGGAGTCATTCTCAACAGTGCACAGAGTGCATTCCCTGCAGCCGTCTCCTGCACAGTGCCCAGAAGAGGTCCAGCATCACCGGGCTGGGTGCTGTTTTTCCAAACACATTCCTGCATCCCACCTTTGGATCACTTTCTGGATGTAGACTTTTGCTTTTACTAATAATGAGTATAGACTTCAGATCTTCCTTGCAAAACTTAAAAGCATTGAAAAAATCCCAGGCTATTTTTTAAAATATTTGAGAGCTGTCATCAAAACCATAATAAATTGCCAAACCATTTTTCAAAAGTTTCGAAATATAAACATAGCTCCAGGTCTTAAATCCAATGGGGAAAAAAATAAAGGCATTTATATGAAGTTTAGCCTTTCCTGGGTCTGAAATAGCTTGGATTCTTTCTGCCTCTGGCCCTGGCTGCTAGATTTGGGATGCCATACTTACCCTTGATTTCCATTTTGCTTTTCTTAGGCAGTTATGGCATTTTTTTTTCTTATATGAGATTAATGAACATTCAAGCACCATTTACTCTGTTGTACTTACTTTTTCAATTTTTTTGCCAGCACTCTAACAGTACAATGTTCACCTAGTAAAGAGACTTAGATCATTATATGCTAAAAAGTACATTTTTCAAAGGAGCAGAGGCGTTTGCTTCAGTTTCCTAGGCAAATTCTCACACAAGTAATTACATTCTGCCTACTGCATTCCTCTGCCACTTCAATTGGATATGGTGTTCCTCCTTAGTTTGTTCCCTACACTTTTGCATAGCATTATCGACTACTGTTAAATATTTGCTGTTCACCATCCCAGCAGTGACTTCGCTATAAAGGCAGTGATTGAAGTAAGCCACCAGATAAATAAAATTAGGAGCATATTCTCGTGGAATTTACCATCCAAAATACTTGTTAGTCCAAATCTTCCAAATGAAAGTATTTTTTACCATGACTAGGTAGTACAATAACTTACGATATTAATCAGCAACAAAATTAGCTATGGTTGCTTTGAAACAAAGAGTATTTGATAGTGACTTTGGTACAGCAATATAAGAGGGTGTCTGTGGGCCATGTGTACTGGTACCTCCAAACTGTGACCACTGTTTTACAACAGAAGTTACATTGGTGGGTGAATTTGAGCATGCTTGCTGTAAGTAGAAGAAGAGAAGGATCAGCACTATCCAACCCACAGGCAAAAACTGGAGAAGGAGAGACGAGGACTCCTCTCTTGGTATGGTCACAGTAGGTATGAGTTCAGGTGTGAATTGAAACAGCCTGATGCCTGTTCACTAGATAATTCCAGGGAACTTTTCACTACTCCCTCATAATCAGAGCATTTCAGAGCTTGGTGACTTTTTTCCCTTCACATTGCAGCACATTTATTCAGTAATGGCAGAACTAGGACCTATGAGGCTAGTATTAGAATACTAACTTTAGCTTTTCTTTGATTCCCCCATGTTACAGAAAAAAAATATCCCTTAATTTGCATGGTCCTTTTCCTTGCAACTCTTGGCCTTTAACATGTTCAGTGTAGTGAACCAAAACCACTTCTACTTGCTTCCTCTGAAACGATACCAGTTTATTTGATTTCACCCTGGACATACTCTAAATGTCACTGGGAGGCGTACCAGACCCAGTGATCACGTAGATGTTCTTACATCAAGGCTGGGGCTGTGCTACATTCCAGGCCCACATGCTGGCTGGCTGCACAGAGGCTGAGGTCAGGGTGGGCTTGGGGAAAGTCACCCTCCATAATCTGAAGTGACAAAACTTGGTGACCAAGCTACACCAAAGTCTTTGAGAAGGAGGAGAGTTTTTGTGGGAAGAGAAGGAAAGCAAGGCAAGGCGAAAATAATTTCTTCTGGGAGCTGTCATTACGGAGGAACTGCTGAATATGTCAGGAATTTACAGCTCAGATGCAGGAAATTCAGCTGAACGAATCTAAATATTACTGACATGGCTACTGGAAAACTAAAATAATGAAGCATCTGACCTTTTTCTGTGTGTTTCCTATAGTGGAATTTTCTTTGATAGCTCTGAAAATGCAGTGGTGTGTTGTCATTTGGTTGAGCAGTGATGGCACAGATGGGAAACTGGAAAAGCTCTCAATGAGGTGAGAACTGTAGCCTTTGATCCTGTCTTTATTCCCCTATCAGTCTTCAGATTTATTTAGTATCTGAGTTGTTTCAATTGATATGTGATGCCGTTATGCTCCCAGATCTATGTTTCATTGATGTAAATGGGTACTGTTCGTCCATGCCAGGAGAGAAACAGTGGCAGCTATTGGCCTGCACTTCCATAACAGTTAGCCAAGGGAGAGAGGTGAGGGTTCCTTTGGGGTAGAGGAAGGAAGAGACTCCGAATCTGAACCATCCATACTTTAAAAGGAAACAATTCTAATTTAATTGCTTCTAAATCTTTAAGTCTGCTTGTTACCAGCCAACAGATGGTGGATGCTTACAAATCCTCCAGCCTTCCTGGTCATTTTGCTTCCTTTTTTTCATTTTTCCTCGAGATGCCAGAACTTATGTTGCCTCAATACAGTAAGAACTTCAGAAACCAACTCAAGCAACAATTTTTGAACACAGAACTGTAAGACAGCATATTTTTGTGAAGTGCATATTAAGTTCAGAATTTTTTTGTTACTTGATTTACTTAATCTTTTCAATCTACATATATATTCTGCTACTTTGAACTGAGCAGAGCAAATATCCTGCTTCTTGGAACATTTTGGTGTACTTAGATGATGAAGAAAAACAAGGAAAAAAATATGAAGAAATATTTTTTGGTTTTTTTTTGTGACGTACCATAACTCTACACAGCAAGCATTCTAAGTTTGTAAAGCTTAGAAGCTTGCTGAACTTCCTCTGCATGTTCCCAGAGTTTTAACATTCCTTGTAAGATGTTTGCCATAATAGATTTCACAAATGCAATGCTTTACAATTGCTTCATGTATCAAATGTCTTTTGATTTTTTTCTTACTTAGGGATTATAGAAATGTCCCATAATTACCATTGTCTCTTGCTTGACAAACACCTGGAAAGTGATACTATTTGTTTCATGACAGAAGGTGGTTTTGATCAAGAAACCAAGGACAGATCTCATTTTTGTTGTTGTTTTTGGATTTAGAGCTCCTGAAAAAAGCACTCACTCTTTTGGACACCAAAAGTATGCTTTTTTTTTTGTCTTTTTAAATGCATATTTTTTCCTGGTGGGCTGTTTTTTGTTTGGTTGTATTTTTAGATACATAGAGACAGTGGCTGGTAATCTTTCATAAAATTTGAAATCTAGCAGGAGTGAGTTCTGTACTCCTCAAGTTTTTTTGTTTCCTTTCTAGATGAAACCATTAACAGTGAGGTATTTAAACCTTTGCCACACCCCTAAGGCTGTGAAGCCCATAGGCGCTGCCCATTGCAACAAACCAGAAGGTTCCTAATTCTCTTGATGTTGCACTAGGAGTGGAAATGTCAACAAAGGTATGTTTAGAACAGAAGAAGATGATATAAATCTGTAAAGACCCCATTCCTACATGGCAGCGGTGATGATGCGATCAGCAGTGTGATTATCAGAAAGAAGCACAAAGCTACTCCTCCAAAGACACCAGCACAAGCCCAAAGTGATAGCACTAGCTGGTCAGCAGGCGTCAAGCTTGTGCCACAGCAGATATGGGTGAAGATATTGAGTTGTTGAGTGCTGGGAGCAACCACAGCTCAGCTGCAGCTGTCAGAGCTCATGAGGGGAAATAGGAAAGTTGGAGAGTGAGAGGAGATGGCTGAGGCAGGACCTCCAAGAACAGCTGGTCAGCCTCACTAAACCTCTACCACATTCTTTGCTTTCTGACAGTGCTGCAGCCTGAGGGAAAAGGGCAATAAAAATGTAGGTCCTTTACTAGCAAAGATTGAGAATCACTGGAACTGGAGCTCGAGGCAGGGAAAAGAAGGAGGTATCTTAAAAAGTGACATCTGTAAATATTTTTTCTGTCAATGTAACATTTCTTCTTTTGAGAGAGAAAAGTCAAACCCATAAGTTTTAGGAGTAAGAGAAGAGGGCACTCAGGTTTCCAGGTCAGGCTTGGACCTCCTGTTCTGCATGTTCTCTCTGCTTGGTCTCTAGCTGCCCCACTGGGAGCCAGGAAGGGCAGAACATGGCCAACAGGGCAGGTTCTTCTGATCACAGCTGTCCCTCTGTGTGCTTGCCTGGTGTGTGGCCCTTGCTAATGCCGGCTGAAATGTTCTGCTTGTTTTTATAGAATTGTCAAATAGTTTGGGTTGGAAGGGACCTTTAAAGGCCATCTAGTTCCAAACCCCCTGCCCTAAGCAGAGACAATTTCAGCTAGATTATGTTGCTCAGAGCTACATCCAGCCTGACCTTGACTATTTCCAGGAATGGGGCAACCACCACCTCGCTAGGAAACCTGTGGGTTCCAGCATTTTACCACCCTCATCATAAGAGAATTTCTTCCCTATATCTACACTGAATCCACCCTCTTTAAATTCAAAATCATTACCCACTGTCCTATCACCACAGGCCTACTAAAATGTCTGTCCTTGTGTTTCTTGTAGACCCCCTTTAGGTACTGGAAGGCTGCAACAAGGTCTCCCCAGAGCTTTCTCTTCTCCAGGCTGAACAGCCCCAACTCTCTTCATAGGAGAGATACTCCAGCCTGGAGTATCCGGATCATCTTTATGGTCTCCCTCTGGGCTTGGCTCAATGTCTTTCCTGTGCTGAGGACTTCAGAGCTGGATGCAGTACTCCAGGTGGAGTCTCACCAGAATAGAGCAGAGGGGCAGAGTCACCTCTCTTGACCTGCTGGCCATGCTAACATTTTTTATTTTTTTAGCAATGAGCATTTCCCCTTTGTGCAAATAGAGGCCGCATGGATAGCTTGGTCATTATTCTGGCTTAGTAGGGATATTGCAGGGGTTTGGACCACAAATATACGACTACATGTTATATAAGAGCTGCTGTTCCACTGTCATCTCCTAGGTGCATGTGAATGTTTCAGGGGCAGCCATCTGTCTGTCTGTGTGCACACCTGGCTAATGGGTACAGCTATATGGCCATCAGCTGAAGGTCTGCAGCACTGCCCCTGTATTTAGCTCAGCTTTCAAGAGCTTACTTGACTGCCAGGTGTCCTGGCATGGTGCATGCAAGGCCAGCCCACTCAGGGAGGGTTACATGGGAAGTGCCAAGCACCATTACCACATGGATCTTCTCAAAGCAAGAGAGGTCTTCTCCTGGCCCAAAAAGCCTCCTACGGGATTTTACCCCGATCTCATTGTATAAAGTTGCCCTTGTATGGCAGTTTAAGATGATAGTCCCCTTGCTGCAGTCTGAGCTTTTCAGTTCACATGAGCCATGAGTTTCTTTCTGGCTCCCCTTTGACAGACATGTAGAGATGTATCTTGTAGTGGATCCTTTTTCCCAAGAGATTGTTCTCCTAAATATGCCACATTACAATCTAAAAATCCAGGTTGGCCAAGTTTTTTTAGAAGTACTGACTATCAGATCTGAGAAAGTGAATTGACTTGATAATGGAATGAAAATCTTGGTGTTTTTTTAAAAAAAATCAGTTTACAAAATGGAGACCCTGGAGCAGGGAGGGGGAGGAGAATTAAGTTTAGAACTTAATTCCTCCACACTCAACAGGCTCATTTACAGGAAGAATACAACAAATCTCTTGTTTTTGCAGCACAAGGCCTTTATACAGGTAAACATGTTGAGAATGTTGCCTGTAGTGTTTGCCCAGCTAGACCATAAAGAATTCCTGGTAGCAGGGGGGATCTAGTGCCATTGCCCAGCCCCAGCAACTTCTGCTTTCCTCTAGCCTCTATCTGCCTTACTGCCAGGGAGGGAGACTGCCAGAGTCATCCTATTCCTCTGAAACTGTCCAGCAGGTTTATTCTGAGTACAGAAGGAGTGGTCTTCCATTTTGCAATTACAGAAACAAGAATATCCTGTCGAGCGTTCTCGCTTTCCTCCCTTCCCCACTGCCACCGCCTGGTATGACTGTAGGGAATATAAATGGAACAGGAAATTTGACCGCATCCAGGATCAATGTCATTAAAGACACATCTTGTTTTAAAATCTAATTTTATATAACTGGTGTGTTATATAATATGCTTTTGTTTGTCGTCTTGATTTTTATCGAGGTAGTGTACATTCCCCTGGACCTTTTCATGAAGGAATGTTTATACCTGTGGGCAGGCACTAATGGCAGTGAAAGGCTTGCATTCATGGGAACAGCATTTAGCAATTCATGGTTGCCAAGGTAAGCAACAAAGGCATGCCCTCTGCCACTCCACTGCCTCTAAAAGAAACAGTCTCTAAGGTAACAGGCTAGCACCCCTTGAGGCCAAAAATCTTTAGCTTTTTAGACAGAAAAACGCATTAAATAATACCAAGAAGAGCATTTTTTTTTGTCCAGGAATTTTTTTCTTCACAACAGAGAAGGGGCTCAAAGTGTTCTATTTTTGGTTCTGTGCAGGAATTTAATTCAGCTGCTGCCCAGTCTTTGTGCACTCAACACCCCTTTGACAGTTTAGTTTCGGGGGCACATAGGACTAATGAGCCAAGGCATGACTGCAGTTAGAGACTGGCGCCTCCCAGGCCTGTGACTGTTGTTCTAGTGAATAGGTAATTTCTCCGATTAGCTTGGAATTCGGGTGGTTATTCGGCATGAGCCCTTTGTCTAGGATCACAGTCAATTTGAGAGATTGAGTCACCTGAAGAAAAGGTCTGCAGAGACAGCAGTTGCTAGATGCTGCTTGTGATAGGATGGGAGAATGGGCTTCTCCTGGATTTCATCTTGCCTTGCAGCTGCTTGCCAAGCTCTTTTATTTCACTGTCACAAAAGGGAAGAAGTAGGTGAGTCATCACATCTTCCTAGTTCGAGACTTAATCGGGAGAAGAAATAAAGAGTAGGGGGCTGTTTTTTAAACTGAAGTCTAACAAAAAGTGAAATGCAACATGCAGATCACCTTTCTGCTAATGCTGGTGTGTCAGAGGTGTGTCATGCTGAAGACAACTCGTCTTTGCAGGACATTCATATGACTCCAGCATCGGTACAGTTTGCTGTATGTGGGGAAAAGAAAAGAAGCATTTTCTGGAATATTTTTCTTTCTAAATGACCCAAGTTATCGAAATTGCTTGACAATTATAAAGTGGCAATTCATTGACTGTAACAGAGTAATACAGGATCTGATGGATGTAATATGTCTCTTTATACCTGATACAATTCCTACAGTTCCTAGAATTGTAACAAAGGTCTTAGAGCTGTTCATGAGAGGTGTGTCCTAAAACCCTTTTGCAGCTTGTTCAACAGACTTGATGCTGATATTAATCAGTTTTTACTCAGAACAGAGGCAGACTGATAATCAGACGTGGTTGTATCTTCAGGTGTTCAACACACGCCTCACATTTCAGTCAGTCTCTGTGAATAAACTTCCAGTTGTTGAGCTAACTTACAGCAGTGCAAGGGGAAGACAATCTGCTTACTTACTACTCAGTCTGGTAGAAAGGTTGCTGCCCTCACTGCATTCAGAGAAAGCGCAGACAGCGCTGACAATTCACTTTATTTACTTTCATTTAATGTTCTATAAAGTAATTATGGTATAACTGTAGACTTTCCAATGGCTTAAAGCAAAATAGCACAAAGAAGATTAAAAAAGGAAGTGAATTCATCCACCCCAGAAACACTGACAATGTGGGAATTTATTATTATGCAAAAGCTGCAAAGTTGAGGCCATGCCAGGAAGTATCCAAACACTCATTTTAAGTTCAGCACCTTGTCATGTTCACATTTTGATGCAGCCTACATTCACATCTTGTCATTCAACAGAGGTCCTGTTCCATTTGAGGCATAGATTGACTGGTGCTCACTAAAGAAGAACCAATTTGATATTTGTTTATTGCACATCTTTATTCACATCTCAGATGCACAAAAGGAATTAAATGTCATCTAAGGTAGGATGGAAACCTGTTGCTGTCTGAGCGATCTGTGCCTGTCCTCTGAGGAAGCAATATTTTAAGCAATAGCATAGTGTGCTTAGCACATGCCCACAGCCCTGAGTTGGGCAGTCATGGTCACTCCCAGCTAGAACACGACCAGGTTGTGAAATGAGTCTGGTCAGGAAAATAAAGCACTAAATCTCTATTTTCTTACACATTCCCAGGAATATCCCTATATATTTGGCTGAAACATTTCAGAAACATTCATCTTAAGGAAGATATGCCATATACAAAACTTCAATTTGACACAATTTTAACTAACAGAATGTAGGTTCTTGAAAGCTCATGTTTGAAACAGCAATAGTAATAGAGAGCTGTATTAGACTTATCATGAACTAGCAAATAATAAGGACTAAAGACTGATTTATAAAACCAGTTTTTCAATATTCTGGCTTCAGTTAATTTCCTTGAACTGAGTGTTGATATTTTTGTTGACTTCACCAAGTAAGTTAACATAGGAACTGCATTCTGTATCTATAATTATAAAGTATTATTTCATATCTAAGCTATCATTATTAGCTGAACAGTCTAAACCCTTTTCCTTCAACCCCCTCCAAAGAACCATTATAATGTTACTGTGAAAAGACAGAATCTTAGGAAAATTGAACTAAAAACTGATTGTTCATACTTTGACAATGTGGTTTATAAAGATTATTTTCCAGCAGCTATAAAATACTTGCATTTCCCTGTCAGAAAGAATGAAAATATGTAACCACCATTTGCTTAACAGCTCTTAACTGCAGCTCAAAAATATATGCATTTCATATGACTTAATTGCTGTCACATTTGTCTCATATTTTTGATCTGTATTTTTGCAGATCTTAAGGCACAGTGTACTCATGCATTTATATAGCATTCCTTTTCCAAAGTACACGTAATCTGACTTCTTAGGGGCTGATCCAAAATTCAGCAAGATCACAAGGAAGACTCCTAGCTAAGCATCAGTGTATCCTCCTTTTGCTCTGAGCAGATCTTTTCCCCATAATGTACTCTCTAGATTTCATTAGCTGCTCCCAGAGTAGGTACAGGTACCTAGTTAATGAGATTCTCTTTTGACATTCAGGTTTTATTCTACCACTTAGCAGAAAGTAGAGCGATGATGAGATTTCAAATAATCAATGTTTTGTACAGCAGATGACTACTGGAGCTTTTAGAGTATTCTTCCTATAACATTTAAATTAAATTAGTGCCCAAATATTTTTGTTTCAAAGTTGGGAACTTCAGTTTAGTTTCAGACACGTGCTGAAGAGCCCAGCCCCTTATTCAGACCTTATCTAAATAAGTCAAATGTCTTGATACTTCAAAATTGGAGAGGAAGCGATTTGAATATTAGAATGCTAGGACAGATTTCCAATATTTCTGGTCCCAGTTGCCACTACCACAATTTTAGCTTTTATTTTGTAATATTGGCATTTATTTCCCTGTCTAACCTAGATCTGGAAGAGCAGCAGTCCAAAACATTTGTAAAAAAAGACCAAGCTAACATTTTAGAAAGCAAGGCAAGCTTTAGGCAGTACTGACTCTAAGAATAAGCAAAGACCTTCAATTTTGCTTCAACTACTTTGCCCTTCTTCAGCTCAACATTGGTCAGGAAATCTCAAGATATTAAAAGGCAGACATATTAGATGAACAAAGACAAAGATAATGATGCCTAATGGAAGATGTATTAGTGAATGGAAAATAATGGTCAGCTGTGTTATCAAGGATAACAAGTTGGATAGCAGTAGATACTCATGGGGAAGGAGAGGAGCCCTTCTCTCAGGCCAATGTATTTATGGATAGACTGAGTCCCGTCTGCTGAAGTGTTTCTCTGAAAATGCTTGTACAGGCCATGTTTTTTTTCTCCTTCTATCTTAAAAGAGTTTAACTCATTTACAGGTAAAATATCATTAAATATTGTTTTTCTTTCAATCCCATGGGTTATGAGTATGGTCAATAAGTAGAAGCTAGTAATCTTATCCCTGTGCACTGCTGCTTACCCAAGCACAACTAGCTTACCTCATTGTTATAAATGATTGTCACCTTGTGGTGCTTTCCTGATATTTGGAATTCTCAAGATCTTCCCGGTTTTCTACATTAATGACTTACGGGCAACTAGGACTGGTTTAGAGGTGATGATACATGAGCCAGGAAGGACTCCACCTTATTTTCAAACTACGAAACAACTCAGTGACCTTACAGCTAAAACCACCTTTTGCTTTTAAACTGAGGAAAAGTGATGGGAAGTCACTGAGAGACAGTAAATGTGAACCACTTTAAATGCCAACCTAGCTTTAAATGGTGCTTTGACAACACACAGAAAACTATTTATTTTGGGACTTATGGGACTTCTGCAGAGTTGGTGCAAATACAATGAAAATGGTAATGTTTACATAATCTATAAATAAAACAGCAAAGAAACCCAAGTCCCACCAGGATCACAAGTCAGAAAGGAGTAGGAATAAACAAGATAATTAATACATGGATTAGTTGATTTTTTTTTCTTAATAAACAATGAAGTCCTTGATATACACATATTTGCAGATATGTATAAACATGCAAAACACAGAGAAAATGAAAATGTTTATCGAGTTCCAGTTCCCAAAATACTACTAACAGGAAGCAGTCAGAGGTTTCACAGAAAGGAACTGGTTTCTTGGATTCACAACTAGTGTTTCTTAAGAGAGTGGGTTAGGTCCTAGAAAGGCACAAAACCACTCAGATAACATTTTTTAGATATAAAATTATTAATAAAATACAGCCTTTCAGACAGAAACACAGCCTAACACTACAGGTATGAAATTGTCCACATGAATATGTGTATTCTTGCTCACTCACCCAAAAAAAAAAAATCTTCATTAAAAATGTTACCTCATTATCATATATAGGAGAGTGGTGACTCGGGATAAATTGAAGTTGAAAAATATTAACCTCAAGTGCTTGAGGAGGCAGAGGGAATTACATATTTTGGTTCTTAAGTTTCCTCAGAATTATTTTTTGACAGTTCACCAAAGTTAATGGAGATGCCTCTTAGGTCTTTGGATTCAATGCAAAAGACACTTTCTTTTCCCCAGAATCTACTACCTATAAAATATAAGTGTTTCTATTTCTAATCATCAAAGTAAAGTACAACTGATGAAGGGGTAATGCAAAAAGTTTCATTAGGCTCATCTCCGTAGACACAGGATTAATAAGTGTGTTTTCCCTGTAGACATTCTATTTATGGTAATGGTATGATTTTTTTTTTAAATACACTGATGAGGGAATCACGAAACATACAGATAAAGCAAGATTTTAAAAGTGAAAGTAATTTTAGTAGAATCAATAAAGTTTGCTCTGGGATTCGAGAATGCTGAAGTGAATGACCTGGAATCCTTAAATTGCTTACACTTCCCACTATGTTGGCAGGAAATAATAAAATGCATTTGAAAAATTGCACATGATTTTCATTAAGTACCAGTAGAATTCAGGCATTCCATTTCTACCTAACTCAAAAAAGGAAATATAAACTGTATCTTTCTTTACACAGTATATATAACGCTGAAGAAGACTTCCAATCACTGAGAGCTATGCTGAATGAGAACATTCTTCTTTGTTTTCTGCTGGTATTACATATTCAGCTTGAAGGAAGGCCTACTGGAAAGTCTTTGGAAAGTTGTATTTTATTTTTCAGTGGACCACTAATGCTTGGGTTGGTCAGATAAGAGATATAGATTCTGGAAGTGGCAGGCTGTGTGCCAGGATTCACAGATTAGACAGGATGTGTTTATGCATTGCTACATTTGCAGACTTTCATAAAAATGAGTATAAAGGCACCATTTCTTAGGCCAACAGAATAGAGAAGATGGTGAAGTCTCTACTTAGCTTGAACTATTTGGCCTAGGAAGTTCGCAAAGTATTTGCCAGGTTTTTTATATCCTTACCAATAAGTTTTCTAATATCAGCAAGGAAAACTCATGACCATTAACTAAAAATTTTAGTTCTCTAGGCTTTATCAGCAAATGCCTCCTCCTGAGTATGTGTTTAGGCTTTACACCTGAGCTGCTGATAAGGGATTTCCAAAAGCCCTGTGTGGCTGCCTTTTTCCACTTGTAGTGCAGTCAGCGAAAACTTACCTTCAAGTTTTAATACGTCCCTCATAAGGCTGATTTAAGGGATCTCCAGAAACCTCTTTTTGAACGCTGTTTCTCTAAATAATTTTTTTCACAAAGAAAAAACAACCTATGAGTAGCTTCCTTATGAAGTGTGTCCTTTGACGCAGGTCAAGAAAATGTGGAAATCAGTGGGACAGTTAATACCAGCTTTGCTGAGAACAGAGTCAGGTATTTGAAGTTTTGAAAGTGTCAGGCCAAGAGTGGCAGAGACAGCTGAAGACCTGTCAGAATATTGCTCCTGGACTTTCAACTCCCTCTCACTAGAGCAGGTACCTAGACTTGCTTACATAGTAATGACCGAGATTGGAACGACCTACTGGGATAAAATAAAAACTAATGGAAGGAGGTCATTGTCACACCAAATTCTGATCAACTCCTTTTTTTAAGGCTATGGAAAAAAGTTACCAAAAAAAGACCATTAGTTTTCATTTTTGTGTTGGTAAGGAAAACATTCTGAACTATCCAACCTTTTGGAAACTTTCAGAAGTCATGCAGAGCCCTTCAACAGACAGGGATGTGCTCAGATATCATTTGCAGGACCACCTACTGCTAATTAGGAAGAGGAGTTGAGAAGCTAGCTCTTAGTTAGAAATGCCAGATACTACAGATATGTCTACACTGTAACTTAGGTGCTAAGCCTGTTTTCATACTCTGACCTCATTTTCTTCCATGGATCCAGAGATTTGAGCTCCTCTTTGGAAGAAATCAAGTCTTCCCTGAGAAGAAATCCACTAATTCTTTTGAGGATAATTTATTTTCAGAAAACACTAGCTCAGCTTTTCAGCTCTGTGCTGGTTTTCTATGTAATTCTAGCAAATTCATTCTCTTGACTACCCTCTCGCTAACTCATAACATGCTCCATGGTGTGCATTACTTAAAATCGTGCTATAAAGACACTGCAGCAGGCTGAAATATTCTGAAAAGTCACAACATAAAATAATTATGTCATAGGCTGTGGGGGCTTCCTGTGGACTCCAGAGGAGACAATAGGTGGGGTGCTCCAGAGACTAGCCCTGAGCAGTATGGATGAGTCACTCTGTGCCACCTGGTTTAGGATTGCTCCCTGAGGGCAAGTCTGTAGTAATGTAGCTGTAGCTATTGCTACAGAGACAAAATTGAGAGTTCCTAAACCAGGGAAGAAACAGAGGAATTTTAAAGGATACTAATAAGAATTAGTAAGATCTTAGGAGAAAAAATATTTACAATCTATTCGGACAGTAAAAGGGATGATAGATGAAAAGCACAGCAGTTGGATAAAAGAAGCTCATTATACTTCTGCCAGTTCTTCATTGTGTTATGCCTCAACCAGGCCTCAAATAGAGATTTGCTCCACCATAATTCCTGCATTCAGTTAGCATTGAAATATATTTATTACTGGTGGTTAGCAGCCAGCCTTTGAAATGGTGCACTAAGGGCCTCATTTTTATATTATTTAGTCAGAAAAAGTCATAATTTAACTTTGTTTTGCAAGTATTCTGACAGACCAAGGAAGGCTTTCTTTATTTTGCTGTCCAGCGGTTGGGTGAATCCCTGGCAGAACATTTGGCATCCGAACACTTGAGTGTTAAATGCAGCATCTTTTCTCCTTGAGCAGGGTGATGTGCACTGAAGGCTCAGCCCTCCTGCCTTCTCATATCCCAGATCCTTGGAGGGAGAAGAGGCAGAACATTTCCTTGAGCCAGCATGAGGTTTTGCTTCAGAGACACTATAGGAAAGGCTGTGCCATTCTGGCAGAAATGAGGAACCATTATTCTTTCTGTTGTTGAACCTTCTCTTCAGGAAAAGACACGGACCAGGGAGATGAAAGATCTTGAACTTTAGACCTGCTGCGTCCAGCACATATGCCACCATCTGGGATATGCTACCAACTAGAGGAAGCAACCTATGTGAAAATGGAAAATGTGCTACAAATGTGATGGTATTTTTCAAGAGTTTATGCTTCCCGGAGAGATTTGACAATCCTGCACCAGCTGGGGTGTGGCAGGCAGTCTGGTCAGGAATATTGGCAGTAATGTGGGCAAATGCTGAGTGAAATCTCTTCAGTCCCATGCGAAGGCGATGTGGTATGGCAGCCTGTGAGAGCTCACTGCGGCAGCAAGTTCCTCTGCAGGTAATGGGGCTTGGCAACCGGTCTCTCCCAGCCACATTGTCTTGAAGGAAAGGGGAATGGTTTGGACAGGTTTGGTGGGTGAACTCACTGTTTTATTGACTTCTTTCTTTGCAATAGAGGTATGAGGAAGTGGAGGATTTGTTGCAGATACAGAAAAAATCATGTGCATTTGTGCTAAACTTTAGTTTGAGGCTATTAACATACAGCATTTTACCTCCATAAGAAGAGCAGTGCAACAGAGAGGAATAGTTTTCTTATGTCACTTCTCTCCCAGGAGAGCATACAAGGGGAATCACATCAGATTTCTTCTTGGTGCATTGGCTCTGCTTACTAGCTTGGAAAGTTTTTTTTGTTTGTTTGTTTGTTATACTGGGAAATATTGAAATGCTAGGACAGGGGGGAAAAAAAGCCTCAAACTGTTCCATAGGCTGTTATAGTCTTAAAAATTTAAATAGTGAAGTAAATAAAGTATTGTGTCTGGAAGTTTTCTTTAGCTGTGATAGATGTTTATAGTTATGAGCGCAATGGATTTTGTTAGCCATCACTTTACCTCCACAAAAAGCTTCCATTTACTAAAAGTCTTGTAGGAACAATGACCACAAATTAATGATAATAAAAAACAGTTCTACAGGCAGTCCCAAGTTTTGTTTTAATTGTAGAAATCTTAGTTTATATGTAAAATTCTATTGTAAGATCTTACGGCTGTTGTTCAGGAAGGTTTTTCTTCCTCTCTGTGCAACTAATTCCTTTGCAAAGTTCATGCATAAATACTTATGTGTATTAGGCATACCCAAGATCTGTGAATGGGTCTTTTGGTCTTTTCACTACTACTACCACCACTACTACTACTATCATTATTAATAGTATATTATTATTATTATTATTATTATTATTATTATTATTATTATTATTATTATTATTATTATTATTATTATTATTATTATTATTATTTTATATTGTTTTTGTTTGTTTCACTTAATTTTATTTGTAGCTGCTCATGCTTCTACATGTAAGTAGTTTCAAAGTGAGCAAAGTTGCTGAGATGGGTATCTCATTCAGAGAAAGTAAGTAGACTTAAAACATGCATAACTTGATTCAATAATCATGGGATACTCTACACTGGCAGAGTTTCCTTGTGCCCTCTTCCTCACCTTTCTTCAACATATACTGTGGCACATCCTGAAAGAGAAGTCTCCCTCCACCACTCCCTTGATATTGATATAAAGGCAGCTTCACATCCACCCAGATTCTTCCCTTTCCTCAGTAACCATGAAAACACAACATCCATCTTTTCCTCTCTCTGACTGTTTCTTTGGACTTTAAGCCAGTTAAGAGTATGAGCTATAAATTGAAGTGAATTATACAGCTGGGTAAATAAAGTGAGACGAAAGGGAGAAAAAGGGAAATGTGTTTCCTATCACGGAGTTTAAAAAACAGACTTGGCACACAAGGGGAAAAAACAAAACAGGAAACAAGTTTCTACATATAAATTAAACTTTCACTCTCAAACTTTTTAGATAGCCCAGGAGTAATAAGTACGTGTGTTTCTTGGACCAGCAAAGCAAGCATTCCAACACTAAATGGCTTCCTGTTCAACACGTTCAAAGCCAGAGACTGTTTTTGGGGGTTGGTTAGAAATATGTGTGAAGTATGCACTTTCACTTCAGGCCAAATCAAATGTTTTTAATCTCCCTCCNNNNTTTTAACCCCCCCCCCCCCCCCCCCCCCCCAAAAAAAAAAAAAAAAAAGTCAAGAAAGGAAAATGTGACCAAAGTTTTCTCTTTCACTACGGAAGTTCAATGATTAGCCTTCAGTTAATGTGTAAATATTCTCAGTTCCATGTAAAGATACTTAAAAGGGAACTGGTCAATGTCATTCTACACTGGCATTTGATGCTGTTGAACTATAATGAGTAGGTGCATACAGGAGCTGAAGAACTTGGCCCCATGCAAAGACAGGAAAACAGCAAATATTTCAGGATGTGAAGAGTGTTACAGCATTTTCCCCCATTAGTGTCAAAGCTATAATTCACAAATTGTTGATCCATTTTCTTCTTCTACCACTTCAGCCTCAAATATTATTTGGTACTACATTTTGTTTGCCCATAGATCTTCAGGTTTTTGTTTGGGTTTTTTTCTTTTTTTTAGGTTTACAAGATTTGGTTACATGGCCAAAAGTTAAAGTAAGACACATGGGAAAAAAACATGGAGCACCATATGCCATGAATGTGCCAATGCAAGGGGGTTTTCTAGTCCCTCAGTGAAGCCACAGGGTACTTTTGCAAAAAACAAAACAAAACAAAACAAAAACAACAACAAAAAAAAAAACAAACAACAAAAAAAACCCAACAGAAAAATGCACCTTTTGTTTTTTTTTACAGCTGGCAGGCAGTAGGTATGTCTAACTGACCTAGACCTCAATTTGTCCCTTTCTATAATTTCACTAATTACTGCTTCTAGTAACATATTTTCTCCCAGCTCTAAGGAAACCATGTAAGCGGTGGCCATCTATTTCCTTTTAGTATTTTTCTCATTCCAGTGTTTTTGAGCAAACTCAGGTTCTAAACACTGTTCTGTTTCAATATTTGAAGAATGCTGTGTACTGAGTACTATCCAAGCTGGTATGTTGTGAGGCATCAGTCTTGTCTGTTGCTCTTATGTTGCTTATGTTCCTCAAATGAACTGAGCCGCATACTTTGTTTTGGTTCTTTCTGCCTAATTTTTACAAAAACCCAACCAACCAAGGAAACAACCAACCTCCCTTTCCCCCACTGCTAGGTCCTTATGAACATTTAGTTTTAGGTTTTCACTTGATGAAAATGAGTCCTAGGCAGAATTTCAAGGCTCACCTAAATCAGTGAAATTCAACTTGTGCTGATTTGCACCAGAATAGGCAAGGGTTTTGTTTAGGCCCTGCCAAACAGAGTACTCTTTTCAGGGGTTCTGCTGAAGATAGAACTAACAAAGTTAGTGGAAGCTGATGAATGCTAGATAGACTTCACTGATGACTCCTCCATGGACCTCCATGTACTTCAATCTGATGCCATACTTGATATCCAGAGCTATTCCTGGGAGTGGGGAGGCCAGCAGGACAAAAGTTCAGATTTCCCAAGAAGAGTTGTAGGAATTCAGTTTCTACTGATACTGTGGCAGCTGCTCCGTGACGCTCTTCTGCTACCTCTCTAGAGCACTTAAATGCAATTTCAGTTTAACTCCATTGTCTTCTACCCTTCAGACTCCTTCCTTCCCACAGGCCCATTTTCCCATATTCCCAAAATAAAACCACCATGTTTGTTTGTTATTCTGAACCTTGCAACTTCCTTTCCCTGACCTTCACCATTATTACTTCAGAGTTTCTCTTCTTGCTCCTTCTCATCTGATGTCATATTTCTACATACCAGTCAATTTTCTGGTGTGTTAAATCAGTCATTAGCAAACTAATGTGAATTCATAGGAAGGGGAATAGGTTTAGGTATGTCCTATGGAAACTTCAAGGTCCAAAGTTTTTGTACAGTCATGTTGGCCAAACTGCAGGCTCACAGCAATAATCAGTGTCAACAGGTTATAATCCAAGATCATATGCTTTGGTATAATCAATATGTTTCTTGTGACTCAGTCTGTTCTTCTAAAATTGACTTTTGAAATACAAGAAAGAAAGAAAGAAAGAGAAAAGGAAGAAGAGAAAGCCAGCTAAAATTGGAAAAGAAAATGAATGCAAAAGATATATTTCAGGGAGAATTTATGGTAGTTTAAATCCTCATTTCTTTTGCCAGGTAGAGAAATCCTAAGCCTGTTACATGATCTTAAACATCTTTCCAAGTGTTTCAGTGAATCACTGCCATTACCAATATGGGCAGAAATTTACTATATCAGCTTCCCAGACACTGAACACAGTGTTGGCAGAGGTGATAGATATTAACTCAGTGAGTCAGATAGGGTGTTCTTTTTTTATCTTCAAGGCACACAGGAGCAGCTCCAGCCATGTTGCCCCTGCAGCTGCTGCTGAATGTTGGCTGGCCAGCGTGATAAGGCTGGGACTGCTGACAATTTGTACTGCAAGACTTGCATGGTAAGTTCAAGCTGTTCCAGAAGGCAATGAGACTATTACTGACATCCTGGAGTAGTTATTTCCCTGAGGTCATGTCAGTCATACTCAGGAATCTAAGAAAATCCTAACAAATAATACTATTGCTGTCACTATAATGATACATAGTTGCAGGCATCATTATCTCGGTTGATAATGTTTGTCAGTCTTGCAAAGGTCCCTCACTGGAGCTTTGTACCTGTGACATTATTTACTGTAGAAAATTTCACATTTAACTTTTTTTCTTGCCCAGTCCTAGCAGACACCTCTTTCAGATACAGCTGCCTAAACAAAGTGGGTTTTTTTTGTGGAAGCAAAGTCCATACATTGCTCTTAATAGGAATTTGTTTTGTTTGTTGGCAGGAAGGCTTTTGAGTATTATCTGTACCTCTTCTAAAGAAATAGCTATGGTTGAAGGTGGTCAGGATAGAAGAGAGTGAAGAATACACTGTGGACTCTGTAGAAACACAGCATGAGAGCAACCTGAAGGTGCTTTGAAGCAGTTGTATGTGCCATGGAGATATTATATAGTTGACTTCTGCCAAATGGAATCAGTGGATGAAGTAACAGCCAAAGTCTCAAGTTGCTCTTCAAGAGACATCAGATTTTGTTTTCTCTGATTTTTCCATTATTTTCTGCTTTCAGCATTCCATCCTTTGAATCATTTAAGAGGTTTGAATTTCAAAACCGAATACTCACTGAGAAAGTTGGGCAATGCTGACCTATAGTTAGGAAACAGCAGCCATTTCTTCCAGATGAATGCATCACTCTGTGCTTGTCTTGTCCTTGTACTTTTCCTCAGCCACAGTTGGCCATAGGACAAGGAAGAATGCAAGGGAAATGGGTGCATCTACTTCTCCTTGTGAGCAAACCTACCTACCAGAGTGCACCCTATCTCTGCTACTCCATTACTCTGAAGAAATCTCCTTTCAGTCACCCCAAAACATGAAATCTACAGGACTTACTAGAATTTAGCAGAAGGGACTTTGGTCTTTTATTCAACAGTACTTGGGTTCATCCTATTGGTCTGTACCATTTTGAAGAGGAATATACCAAGGGCTGTATTCATTAAGTGATTTGGACAGTCTTATTTACATAGCAATTGCTTTTTCAACAGAGTCACAACCATATGGACACATCACATTTCTGATGAACAACAAGATGGGTACCAATTCACTTCAGGGAGATTGGGGGTGCTGTCCCAGACTGCCTTAATACAATTTTCCAGCTATTTCCAGCTTACAAAAATTCCAGGGTCTTTTGCAGCTCACCAGATTAAAGGCTGCAAGTCTTGATAGTGTGACTTCAGGTTTCCTTGAGTGCCATACTGCAAGAACAGCCGACAGGAGGTCAGCAACAGACTAACAGGAAATAAATTGCAACTCCTACAGGAAGTTCTTTCCTAGTCTGCATAAATTACTGATGCACGAGTATGGCAATAAAGAGCGGTTGCTTCATTGCTATCCACTGGTAGATGGCTGATCTGCTCCATCTGCACAATGACTGACAGTGCTCCTCTGCCTGCAGTGCTCCTCTTCCCCTTAGGGTATCCCTCCCACATTGTCTTGATGGGAGATTGAACCAAATTTGAGTGCAATGCCAGTCTAGGTGATTGATTATAAGACATACTTAGTGTTTATTAGCAGTAAAGCCTTTTCAGGAACCATGCACATTGTAAACCAGCAAGTCTCTCTTTCTTCCTGGTTCCCAGTCAGTATGTACACACACACACACACACACACACACACACACAGAGAGTATGTGCAGTGAGTATGTGCACACACACGTGCACACAAATATGCAAAAGAGCCCAAATTAATTTCAGGAGTGCCCAAATATCATTGAGTGTGCTGGAAAATGGCATCAATGCAAGGCTGATACCCTGACTGTTACTACATTTGAATGCTGCCATCACTAGAGAAACGTTCTAACCTGGTAATTCAGGAGTGGGAACTAAACCATTTTAGCCAGCTTGTTATCAAGACACCATATATTCAGCGTAGACAAATTCTTCCGCATCTTATCAAAAACAGGGACTGGAGATTTGCCATATCTTAGTGGTGCTTGAGAGTCCTTGATTGCTTCTGAACCATATGGAGCTGTTCTGTCAAAAGTCATCAAAAGTGGAAAGATGCAAACAGGAGCAAGTACGGGGGAAAGAACCCTCAGAACCTGACGCTTTGATTATGCTGGGGGTCCTTTACCTTCTCTTTCTGTGCATTTTGAAAATGGCTGATGTGATACATTTTGCAAATAGATAAAAATATATGCACAAGAGCTGGGAACATCTTGTACACAGATGTGAGTCAGTACTTGGCAGGTGGCTAATGGGAGTCAGATTTCCCAGACAATAATTACATTTTCAAAATAAGAATTAAAGAGACAAGAAAAAAAGGACTTATTGCCATCAGCTGAGAGTGTGAGCTCTGCAGTGAAATTTTCTTTTCTTTCCACATAATTGATTTTACATCACTTCAGAGGTTGCCTGCATAAAACAGCCAGGAATGATAAGCTGAATCTTGCAAGTACTTCACTTTCTAAATGGGTACAGGTTAAATGACTACTTGTTTCTCTCCTCCAAGCTGTCCAGCCATTTCTGATCTAAAAACTGTAAAAACATGATAACAATATCATATAGCGTTCAAACATGTCCTGTGAAAATGTCACAAGAGTGCCTATCAGTGCAGTTAGCCCTGATAGGGAAAATGGCTTGTGCCACACCATGTGTTTTATTGTTACTGTGGATCAGAAAAACTTTTTCATGGCAAGGCTTTTCCATATCAAATTGAGGACTATGAATTCAGGCATGTTTGCTACTTCTGTGGAAAACAACACCCAGCTTCCTCTTAGCCTTGGGGGACCATGACTTGGGCTTACAGTGCATTTCCTAATTTCATCATAAGGAGACACATGTGGCCAGAACCACAGAGCTGTAGGTGGGTTATGATTCTGTACATTGCAATTTGACTTTTAATTGCTACCAATTTCAATGTTTAGTTATTCTGTCAGAATCAGTCTTTTTAATAGGTCTTTAAAAACTGTCTTTTCAAAAACAGTACATGAGAAGATGCTTGCCTTTGGTAGAAAATCTATCTGTCTGCCTGTCTACATGCTTATCTGTTTATCTACTATTCTACATATTGATAGCTATGGAAAAGTAGAATGCCAGTAGTCAGAACAAATTAGTTTTGGAGCAGAAGTGTACTTGAAAATTTAAGTTCAAATTTACTGACGAAAAGGCACACTCCTGTTTTGACCTCTGGCTGTTGTAATGAAACAGATCTCCTCTCCAGGTAAGGAGGCTGTGTTGTGCCCTGGAAAATGTGTTTAACCAGAGAACTCTGCCTAAGGAGGGAAATAAGAGCATAAAGCCCCCCAGCATTTTGTTGTTATGTTACCACTTCTATTTTCAGTGAGGTATGGAATATTTAAATATTTAGTATTTTTTGTTAATTTGTCACCAAATTTTCTGTCAAAAAATTTTGCTTTCTTCTTCAACCTCAGTTCTCAAGGCAGCTCTAGGTGCTTTCTCTGCTTTATGCAGGATAGGGATAGGCCATGGAAAAGTGTGATCCATATAGTGTTGGATTTTCTGAGAAGATGCATCTGAGAAAGTGTGAGCCACAGGAACAATCTTAGGCTACACACCCTTCACAGGATTTTTTTAACTTCTAGCTGCAGTTTGTCCAAGATGTTATACTGTTTTTCTGTAATATTGTCCTTTAACATGCATACATCAGTCCAAAGAAAGATGAGTGGGTAGAAGAGACACATATCACTACAAAACCAGTGGGGTGTAATGCTTTCCAAGTCACAGAAGTGCCCTACCATGAGCTGGGTCACTAGTTTAGAACAGGATATATTTTTTATTCATTTAAATAGGAGGAAAGAGGATTGGTGAAACAGAAAATGCAGAAGCTAGCAGACATTTTATATATATATATATATAAAAAATATGGCTTAAAAAATACTTTGCTGAGAAAAGTGAGATTAAATATTGCAAGCCATGTGTTATGGTACTTGAAGACTAAAACAAAGAATTTTTTTTGTATCCTCAGCTTCCTTTTTCTAAGAAAATTCCTGGGGATAGTAACAGCTTTACTACTTGCGATTGTTCCCCATAATTGAAAGCTTCCAGGTTACCCACCCACTGTTAAAGGAAGTGCTTGTCTTGGCAGAAAATATCACTGTCAGTTCAGTCCTGACTGGGGTCAATGGAAAATTCTGGTTGTCCAAAATACAGCTGGGTTGAGTTCAAAGGGACATAACTTCCTGAGGCTCATGAGGATGTGGAAATTCTCAAGTGTACAGTTGTCTTTGGAGTCATCATGTGCCTGACAGATATCATAAGAAACAAATTTGGGCTGCAACTTGGACATACCCAAGGGAGAAGGGGCAGTCCTTCTGCATCTTGTGCTCAAGGCCCCTCATGTGGCTGTGAGAATAGCTTCCTGAGGTGGTGAGTTCATCCTGCCCAGGGAAAATACACCCAGGGTTCACTGGTAGCCTTTAGAAAGACTCCAGACTCACAGAATGGGTCAGGTGGAAGTAGGCCATCTTGTCCAACTTCCTGGCTCAATCAGGGTCATGCTAGAGCACATGACACAGGATTGTGTCTTGGAAGTTTTTGAATATCTCCAGTGGGGGAGACTCCACTCACAAGAGAGGTGTTCCAGTCCCTTAACTATCCTTGTTACCCTCCCCTGGACCTGTTCCAGGGGCTCCATGTCTCTCTTGTACTGAGGAGCCTAGAACTGGATGCTACAGATGTGGCTTCAACAGGGCTGAGTAGAGGGGTAGGATCAGCTCCCCTGTCCTGCTGGCAGTGGTTTTCCAAATGCATCCCAAGGTTCTGTTGGCCTTCTTGGCCACAAGGGCACACTGCTGGCTCATGGGCAGCCCCAGGTCCTTTACCAAGGCTGCTTTCCAGCACTTAGGCCGAATTAGCAGTGAAGGTCTATTGCTTGTTTGCTTTTGGCCTTTCTGTGGATGCAAGCTATTCAATGGGAATACATACTCCATGGCCTGAAGTAGTATCTCTGTTTCTGGGTTCCAGATAAAAAAAGACATAATATAAAAAAGTGTGTTATAAAAAGAACAAAATATTGACCTGTTCCTGTGGTGAATGGGCGTGAGCGGGCTCGAAGTGCGGTGCTGTTACTTTTCCTGATCCCTGAGTAGAGATCACTGTTCCTAAAAACAAACAAACAAGAAGCTAATTTAAAGCATTTCAAATCTAGTTATCTCTGAGCTTCAGAAGAATGGACACCGACTAGTTCTGTGTCAGGAGTGTGATGTCCAGTTCTGATTTTAAGTCATAGCTTATACTTTCATGGACATTTAGGGTAAGATTTATCCTGCCCTAATTCTCAACAAGTTACTTCATCCTAATAGAATTGCCCAGTTCATGGGAAGTCTGCTTTCAGACGTCCTTGAAGAAATTCTTAATCATCTGGCTTTTGGAAAACTTGTTTTCCACAGCTTCTGTTAAAGAGGAAACCTTATGCAATGAGGAATTCAACACTCACTGGGCCAGAAAAAGAGAGAGAGGGAGCACGACATTTAAGGGTTAGCAGGCTGCAGGGCAGTTTCTATATTTTACCCAATGTTTGCATGAAGTGACTCATTCTTCTTTGGACATCAACCTAAATCTTGGGGAAAGCAGGTACCAAAACTCTGCCTATGCCATATGATTTGCTCTTGGCAGCTGTGAGTGGTGGAGTACACGTGGTTTGGTGTTCACTTCTCAAGTGCCTGGCTCTGCTGAGGCCTAGAAAAAGGAAACTGGAGATCTAAGCTTTTGAGCACAGCCAGAAAAATCTAGTGTTGCAAGAACATCTGTACTTCAAAAGCTTAGTTTTGCTTTTGTATCTAATGTCCACTCTGATCCATACACACTGCATGTGTCCTGTGCCTTAGTATTCACCTATGTGTATTTCTTTATCTCCAGCCTTTTGACTCCTGCTCCCTTACTGGATTATTTTTATTTAGACCTACAGCCTTTAGCAAGCAAATATTTTTGGCTGGGCTGAGTTCTACATCAAAATGGTTTTTCTTTTTGGTACAAAAATTTGTAATTCTCTCTAATGTCTCTTCCCCTTCAGTGGTCACTTGAAGGGCAAAATATCTACTAATACTAAATACAGTTTTGGTGATGGAGACTGGTGCAAAATAAACACTTCTCCACAGCATTTGTGTACTTCAAACCATTCCTCATTAATAGAGTTTATTCTAAATTGAGCATAAGGTTGTAACTGGAGACCATTTCACTAGTGTCTATTAATACTGTGTCAGTTTCTACAGCACTGGCTACACCCAAAAAATCCTTACTTGCACCAGCAAGTTCTGGTTTTAAGTAATGGTAATTTAATTCCTTTTTGACTGCCTAATCTGGCCTGCATTTAGGGATTCAACAACATTGTTTACAGCATTGTTAAGATGATAAAAAAACTTGATAGAAAAAATTTTAAGCTCTTGAAGAAAGTGATAGCTGATGTCATAAGCATCATTCTTTCCAAATCCTTCTTATAGCAGTGTGGAGTGGGGATCTTCTGCTGAAATGGTTGCCAGTATTTTCAGTTTCACACATATTTTTCAAGGGGTTATAATCTTCCTAACAGTAGTTTGAGCAAAAGGTTTTTGTGAAAGTGTCTTTTCCTATCTTGGAAGAGTGATATTGGATTTAAATTGAAAACTAAAATAACTGTTAATATTTTTTAGGTACTTTCCTGAGACTTTTGTTCATGTATTAAAATGACATGTGAAAGCAGTTGGAAAAATGTTCACTTTAAAAAGAAGAAAGCACAGAGTGGAGAAGAGCAAGCAGTATTTTTTTTTCACCCCTTTAAATATTGTAAGAAATCTGTTTTTAGCAGTGATATGTGTTGTGTCAGCACCACAGAGGGGCTTGAGTCCTATGTAAATGGAGGCATCTGCTATACCTCTTTCAAAAACCTGACACTCTCAATTTCTGTTGAATGGAGGGCTCCCAGCCTCTCTCCTGGGGTCACACATAAAGCCAAGAGTTAATCACACATCCAGAAAGACACGCTGCTGCACTGCTCCCCTCTGACAACCATTCTGTGTCTGCAGTCCCTGTGTTCCCACCTAGTCTTCTGTCACTGCTGTGCTTTCATAAATCATCCTTGAGAGTTTTTTTTTCTGAGTTGTATTTGTAAAAAGGGAAAAATAACCCCTCTTCATTGTCTTGCCAAACCAATTATACCAGTCTAACTTACCTTCTGTGTAAATTTTTTAGCACTCCTGATCTTTTGAGAGGTTTTTTTTTACTTCACCTTCACTTGAATATTGGTCATTATACCTATAGAAGTGACTTCACCCATTCACAATAAATTCAGAATCTTGCTTGTCCACATTGGGAGAAGATGCTTTAATGAAACTTCTGCTGCCCTTAGTCTTATCACGTTAACATTTTCAAACAGTATGATAGTCTGGAGTGAAATTTATCATCTCTCAGCTTGAAAACGCTATTTCTTGTCTTATCCTTTTCCATTCACTCTGTGCTTAGGGACGTCATCTCCTGTGACCAGAATTCATATTCACCTCATTCAGACACTGGCACTTGAAAGCTGACATCTAGTCCATGCTGTCTCTGTAGGGTAGGGCTCTAACTGAAGCGAGGCAATTCAGCTCACTGATCTGAAAGTGGACGTAATGGTTTCTCCCCATTAACTACCGAAGGATCCAGAGGAACTGACTTGACCACATGCCATAACTTTGTGATGGGTATGTCATATGAGTCCTACTCCATCATTAGCATGGATATCAACAAGTGTACATAATCAAATGTATTCATAGTAATATATATCAGAGATGTGATGATGCAAAAAGGCTTGAGGGAAGAGATAATGCTGCATGTCACCAATTCCATTTGTAAGAAAGAGGGGGCATATCTAAAGCTGCCAGTTACAATATATTAGCTGTTGCTAATAATGAGCACTTTGCTAAGTGCTCTCTCTGTGCTAAAAGAAGGTGGGGAGCAAAGAGACTCCTGACAATTTAAGTGGAGAGTTGAAAAAAGAACTAAAAAATAGTTAGAGTTCAAATTGTTTTATCAAGACTTTTAAAATAAAATAATACAGACCTAAAGAAGGAGCTAATGCTAGTCTTCTTTCAGCATTAAAACCCTATTCAAAGTTCATGATCTACCAAGATTTCCCAACCTTATCAGGAGAACTTCAAAGAAAATGTCTGAGAGTGGGTGTCACCAGGGAAAAAGAAATAAACAGGGGCTAGCATAACTATAAAATTCAGCATGTGAAAAGTTCTAGGCAGACAGTCAAAATGACAAGAAAAAATAGACAAGAGGGCAGAATTCTGTCTGCCAACAGTTACAGCCGTATTGCATATCACTTGTGTTCCTGCTTATGGTAACGTTGTGCTAGTACAGCTCACTTGATCTTTCTGGATCTAGTCCTGATTTTCAGTGATGTGAAAGCAGAATCATCTACATGTGCCTCTTGCTTTTATTTCTCCTTTGAACTAGGAGCTGAGGAAAGTGGAAACTTCTTGTGAGTGTTGATATTATACCTTATGGAAGGTTGGGCTGAGAAGCAGGAGTATAATATCTTTGTATATATTCTTCTGTTACACAAGAAATTATTTTTGAATGCAATCAAAACATTGGCCCTGGATCCTGTTGCACTAAACAGTGGTGTTAAGGGTTCTCTGCAAGCCAAATGAGCAAAAGTAATGAAAACACTAGTCAAAGTTCAAAGCCAGGTATCTTGCTTCTGGTGGGAAAACGCATCATATTCTCCAAATCTTTTCTTTCTCTGATTCTGACTTTAATATAATTCAAGATATTTTAAAATACTTTAGTTGAATAAATAGTGCAATCTTCAAAGGCCAGTTAATTTCTTCTGTGAAATTATTAAAAAGTATTAGAAAATGTATTCTAAGGGGTATTCTTCCATTTTTGTGTTTGTTTCAATGTTGATGAATAAGCCTGTTCTATGCCAGGCTACTAAAGTCATTATCATTATTATTGCTGCTACAACTACAGCTATGGAAGAGAAACATCTTGAGAAAAAGCAGCTGCATCACCCTTAATATAAGGAAGAAATCTGAATACTTGAAAGCCTTTTAATGTGCAGTCTAACAAAGCAGTATGAGCCTCCCATTATTAGCAGACCTTCCTGGTTGAGATATAAGACAAATATAAAGAAAAAATGTCTGCAGTCCAGGGAGGTTGTTTTTCTTCCTTCTGAGAACAAGAGCAAAAGCCCAACTGGGCTATTTGTTGGTCTCCTGAACCATTATTATTCTCTGAGTCCCATTAAAACAAAAGAAAACAAAACAAAAACCCTGCCTTTGCCTTGGGTCATTCCAGAACATTTGCCCTGTGCTGTAATGTATCCAGGCAGGAAATGTTTTTCTTCTTTTAAAATGAACAGTGCAAGGACATTGTGAAGAATTCATGTAGGATAATATGCTATCAGCACCCTCCAGTTGTTTGTTATGACCATTTTCAGCTCAAATGGGGACACGGAGTTCGCTTGAATTCTCACGGTGCTGACAAAGTCATCTCTATGTGACAACAAAAAACCCAACAATCACTTCCTAAAAAGTTTCAGCGAATTACTTTTCTCAGACTTATTTCACTGTTTAATTCCTCTGCTGAGAAGAAATGCAGTTTTACAACAGACATTCCCCTTTACTGTATATTTGTCAGTGGTGACTGTACAGTTTTACCTTCTCACATACTTTACTTCTCTCTGGAGGAGATAATAAAAAGGACGTATTCTCCTGTGTCCTGTGGTTGGATGTGGCCCATGCTTAAGGTCACCCCAAAACAACAGACCCTCAATTGCAGTACGTCTAGGGGCCTTTTCTGTAAAAAAAAGCCTTATTTTGCTGGAGGCAGCTGACTTCGTAGGGGTATGGCATGCCAGAGATGCACAGGAATGTGAGGCTACTCCATAAGCACAATTTCCAATCTCAGGATGTTTCTCTATAGCAATTCCGTGTTACAAAGTTAATATGGATACTTTATGCAGAAAGATTTATGTTCTGAAGACCAGCCATGATGCTACTTAGGTGAGGAGGATTTCTCTCTCAGTTATGGAACAAGACCAGGAGCAAAGCAAGCCTCCTTTTTGCACAGAGAAAAAGGAGAGAATTGACAGCAGTGGAAATGTTCTCAAACTTCCTCAGACATTTTCCTAGAGAAAGCAGTTCTCAGGGTATTTAAGTGTCAGTGATGTTGGCTGCTTGGTTACTTTATTGCCCAACTTGTGATAGATGTCCTCTATGCATATTTTGCACATGTCCACAAGGAAGAGCATTTATTTATAATTTCACCCAGAACAGAAAGCAAAGCTCATTTTCTAAGTGTGGATGCCAGCTGGCAAGTACAAGGCTTGTTTTCTTTCTAAAACATAGACTTTCTTTTTAGCCTTAGCAACTACCTCCCACTTCCTCTCAAAATGTGTTTGATACTTGGTAAAGATCACTGTGGTGATATTACTAATGAGAGGAAAAAGGTAGGAGGATGGTCAGGATGATAGCCACAAATTAAGGAAACCTAAATTAAAGTCTCTGTCACATACTTCCTGTGTTATCTTTGACAAATCACTGAGCCACAGAGCCACAACAGACTTAGTTTTCCTCAAACTCTGTGCTTCAATTTCACATCTGTCAAACATGAAGCATAGGATTTCTGTAGCATGACTTTATGTAAATTCTGATTGTGGAGTTTCTGGATATTTGCTGTCATGGGGATCACATTGCTTTTTAAACTAAGGTTTTCAAAAGGGATCATTAAGTTCACAAGAGGACTTTCTTTTGCCTAATTGTTTATTCTCATCATGAGGAAGCTCAGTCTGAACACAAAAATAAATGCTGTGGAACTTCAGAAGAGGATTTCTTCATCAGGAACAGATGAACAAACCCTTGCAACCTTTTTGGGAGAAACTGCTCCTCTGTTGAGTTTTCCAGAAGAATAAGTGTAAAAGAATGGTTGAAATAATAAATTTGGAAAAAGATACAGTTTCCTGTTGAGTAATCCAAGGCTTTATTTTTTCTCAGGAAGCAGAGAGCTGCAGAATCTTAAAAAAAAAAAAAAAAAAAAATCAACAAATTTATTACCACACACTAATAAAAA
>VXBQ01010810.1:430729-618722 GCA_013400175.1 Phainopepla nitens
TTGGAAAAAAATACAGTTTCCTGTTGAGTAATCCAAGGCTTTTTTTTTTCTCAGGAAGCAGAGAGCTGCAAAATCTTAAAAAAAAAAAAAAAAAAAGAATCAACACATTAGTTAGCACAGACTAATAAAGTAACTGTTGACATTATGTGACACAGCCCTGGAAGTGTATTTATTGCCCGAAGAATTCCCCAGTGATAGTTTTCTGACTGCTTTTATTTGGTTTTTTTTGCAATTTAGAGTCTATTGATATGAGATATAATTTAAAATACACGAGGATGAGAAACAGTTTATTTTATTTAAGTAATTATTTTAGTTTCTTCTTGCCAAGTACCTATCCAAATCTATCAAGAAACTGATAAATAAAAGTCTCAATCCTGGGCCCACTGAGGTAGGAAAGAAAATTATTGCCTGTAGTCAGAGTTCAGTGGGCTTTTACAAGTAACAAAACATACCCAAGCACTGAGGTCAGGGATCCTTTTGAGTGAACCAGCACAAGGATCAGCTAGCAATTATGTAATGTAAGTGCATTGCTGTTGTGGGACTTGTTGTCTGTGATCAGGGCTGAAGGTAAGTGCTATAGAGGCCAGCACCAACAGAGTGTGAGCAGCATACCAGAACCCACACAAAATTTTTCATAGCTTGACCCAAGCTCTGCAGCATCCTCTGGAAAGAGAAGTAATATTCCAAGAGGACAAGTTAATCTTTGGTTGCTTGCCTTAAAGAAGTCATTCTCAGTTTTGTTAGTGCAGTGCAGCAATGAACCCTTTTGCAATGGCGACAGCTTCAGAGTGATGCCTATTTCCCACTCACCAATGCCACCTGCAAAGTTTTTAGAGCTACTACAGTAAGAAAACTTACGAGAGTTATTTTAATCAGTGATTTTCTTCTCAAGCTTTAATGTTGTTAACTTTAAAAAGTCATTAGAATGCTGGCATGAGCAATAGACAATAGTTACATGTTTTAATGAATGCAAATGTGGGGAGGAACTCTTTTTCATCTTCTAAGAAACAGAAGGGATTAATCTAAAATGGCATACCTAATTACCCAAATCATGCCTTCTTCAGTGAAAAGCAATAAAAATGAGAGCCTGTGATTATTTCTATATTTCTGAAATAAAATGTTGATTCCATTAACTAAGAAATACTTCAGTGACAGTTTGAAACAAATGTCTCCAATACATTTTCAATATAGATTTTAAGGGTTCATTATTCTTGGTTTGTTTTATGACAGTTGAACATTAAAAACAGATTTTCTGAACCTTAGAAAGCATGCATCCTTTACATGAAGATTAATCCTCAATAAACATGCCTTCAACAATCAGTTGGTTCACTCTATATGTATAGCAAGGAATTCAAGTCACAGAATCCTCATAAGATGCATAATTTAAAGTACTATAATTTCCCTCCTTATCCTCTGCTTTCTTATCTAATTCAATGGAAAACCGATTATTACATAGGCATAAGAAATGTTTCTAATTTGGCTTTTTCCGTATCTCCTCTTAGGAAATATTACTTTCTCACAGATTGCCCCAGTTTAATATAAAAACTGCATAAATAAGATGTCAGAAAAAAAAAAAAAGTTTGTCAGAAAGAAAAAGTGCACCTCTGGTTCCTACAGAGGACAACAGCATGTGAACAGATACATGTTTTCTGAAAGACATAATTCTACCCTGAGACTAGTGACAACTGATTGAGGCCTGAAGGGTTCAGAGTGGCCTTTCCAAAGACTGAAGGCAGATTAAAATTTGTCTAGTGTCGTGTCAGGGAAAATGTTCTCGTGCAGATTCATTCAAGGACTCACAGACAACTGCAGCCATTTAAATTGGTTGTGTCAAAACAAGGCTCGCTACAAATTTTCTTAAAATTTGAAGACAAAAGGAGATTAAAAAATCCAGATCTCAATTTTGTAGCTCAGTCAACCTTCTCCATTATCTACGTCATGGGTGAAAACTGGTTTCAGGTAAAAACCCTGTAAAAACAGCTGATGTCATCCTAAAATTGGGCAAAATTTGTTATTCTATCTTAATTTAATTTTGAGTTCTTGACTTTATTTTAACACAAATTCAAATCAAATTAAGATTTGATAACACAAAGAATTTAGTCAACGAAACCGTTAGAAGAAAACTATCCTTTCCTCATTCTAATTCCATTAATTTTGTGAGATGGAGTTTTCCACCTCTCATTCTGATACCAGTGTATCACCCATGTAGTGCTGGTAATATTAATCTCAATTATTTATACTTTTTCTGAAAATGTGAGATATTTATGTAGAGCAATATATATTTGGCTGTACTTTTATTATTTCAAATATATTTATATATTGGCACCTCATAGCACAACTTTTTAGATATGGCATATTCCTCCTGGAAATTGTAAGGCTTTCAATCCCTACTCAGCTATGTGTCTAAACAAAGAAGAAGGAAATTATTGCTTTATGCTAGAGCTCATTGCTTGTCTTCTCTCAGCTCCTCTTTGCCATCTACACAGGTATTCAGTATGGAAGTAATTATTTTTTGTTTTGTTTTTATATATTTTTGTGACTTCAGATATACAAATATCTTTGTATGTATGTCTCTTGATTCTGGTAGGAGGGGGAAACCACAATATTCTGTACACCTTTGTACTGTTAAAGAGCTGCATGAAGGTAGAAAGGAGTCTGCTTGCAGGGCCACTGTGTGAGTTGCCCCAGCAGGGTTTGGTATAATCCATCTGACTATACTGCCTGTAAAACCTGTTGGGATAGTGGTAGAAAAGTGCCTAGGGGGTAACCCTAGGGCTAAGCTTTCTGAGAATCACAGGTATGATTGTAGAGAAATTGCAGAACCTGAAGCTGTTGTAAAGCCAGGGAATGAAATCCTGGTTTCATTTAAGGCAGCAAGGATTTAGCTAGTGATGCTACCAGGTATATCTGTTCAGGTGAGATGCAGGGCCCTTACTTCCAGCAAACCTTTTGATATCAACAGGTCAAAAGAAGAACATTTTTTCTTGTTTAGGGGAAGGTAAGAACTCTTCACAGCTGAATGATCTGCAGGAGGTGGGACTAGAGACAAAGAAACTCCAAAAAACCAAACTTTCCCCTAGACTATTTGCAGTCATCTGTGATTATGTTTCAGATCAAGAAAATGACATAATGTTTTTTGCCTGTCAGTTTTACTGCAGAGGATCACAGGCTTAGCCTACAGTAAACTACCTCACTTTGCGTTTCTTTTTTTTTCCCTTTCCTCCCAGAATAGCTCAGACCTGAGGTTCTCCAAACCATGGTTACTTCAAAGGGAATTTTTTTACCCAAGCTCCTGGGGCAAACAGCAGGTGTAACACAAGGCTGACAGTAAGCCTCTGGGCAAAATGCTAATGGTCAAGCTGGTGACCTACTTTGCACAGCTGACATGTGCTGCTTCCTCTGAGGCTGTCCCTGCTGCAGGGAAGGCCTGGGTTCTCCAGCTGGTGTGTTTGTACAGCTGCTCATAGGAAGTACAGGGATAGACCTTTCTTGTGAGCAAGTTGTCCTATTAGCCTGAATTTGAGACTGACCTTTTCTTCTCTGGTGGAATCTAAGACCAGGTGGCCTTTTGCTTCTTGAAAAGGGGCTTATGGTTATGTACAGGGCTCATGTGATGTTATTAATGATTGATGATTAGTAGAAGGAAATACCAGGCACATGGCCTGTTCTACAGGAGGTCATCAAGCTAGGCATGGTAGCTGTATTTCAAGAAAATGCCTAAGAGCCTAAAGGCTTTCTAATAGCATTGAAGGTTTTATGATCTGGAGAAAGGTAATCAAATCTCATGGGTCAGCTCACAAGTTGATCTCCACAGGAACCAGGAAGGCATTTCCCACCACGAGAGCTTTATGCAGTTGTCTGGGTGGTTTCCACCTTTTCCCAGATTGATGGTAAATGGAGCCTGTTGGAAGCAGGACACTTGAAGTGCATGGAGTGACCCTCACATACCTGTGTCCCCATGTAGTTCTTAAAGAGCTAAAGATTTTGAATCCTATAGAAATGAATGCATTATGACAGGAAAGCTCCTGTAAAATACCTTCAAAGTGAAACTTTAGGCCAGCTTTCAGTCTCTATTAAGTAGGTGCAGGGCTCATTGAATGCACTCACAGAACAGAGAACAATACTTGGCAAGCTGCTTCTAGTGAGGAAAAATGATTAATGTTGTATGTCAAGTGCTCATAAAATGCTGTGGCACTTGTACACAGTGTCTTTTCTCATCTTAGGTATGAGGCTAGTCGCTGCATCAAAGCAAAGCAGAGTGTTCACAGCATCGTTTTTGTTCTTCAGCTCCTAATGCACTGTCATGCCAGCCAGTTTCCCTGTATGCCCATCTGATAAAATCTGTGCTCTCTTTTGGCAGTCTTCTGCTCTTCTACTTTTAATTGTCTCTGTGGATTTTTTTCTTCCCTTTTTTGTTTTTCTTCTCATTCTCTTCTGCCCAACTGAAGGAAATAATTTGTCAGTTGTTATTGAAATTTTTACTTTGATCTGGATAATGTAAAATATTTTAATCTGGAATGAAATATGATGCTACCACCTTGTCATTAGAACAAAGAAGATTTTTTTTTCTCATGGGAACATTTATATAGACGTATATATATACATAATTAAGAGTAGCATGGACAAAAGCAAATTGCTTCAGCAAGGCAGCATTTACCATCAGTTCAAGCCAAGACTTCTTAATTTTTCCTTTATGGAACACAATGTTTAAGAATGTTTTTCTTATGATGTCACAGTCAATGTCCCTTTTGGGTCCAAAGTTAATGTTCCTTTTGACGCCTCAATCAGCATATTCCCCTAATAATACCCTATATTTTTGTCATTATTTTTCACAGCCTTGTAAAAGTTGTGATGACGCAGTCGAAGAAGAGTGTTGAAAAGCTACATCTCAGACACTAAGGTCAAGAAAAGCAATTGGCTCCTAATATACTTTGTGAGTTTAATGACCAAAACAACTTGATTAAGGGGGTAACGAAAATTAGTCCTCTGTCTGAGAGAGGAAGAAGACAAAAAAGTTAAATTACTCTGTCATTTCTTTTTTATTTACTAGTTAAAAGGGATGAGAACCCCCTCCCTGTCCTCTGTTCAGCGGAAAATATAGAAGTAGCAATTAGGTAGGTACAAATATAATGCAGACCATAACAGTGGTACCATTGTCATTCTGCATGGAAACAGCAGAACAAGGTGAAACAATTCACTGGAGAAAAGCCTCCAGTGTTCATGTTGGGATCTACCCATAAATGCTGGAACAGACAAGCTCTCAAAGCTGTGCACCTTTGAGGCGAAGCAGGAAAACAAGGAGAGACAACGTGTTTCACATAATGGTCACTTGTACCTATTTCTCTAAATGGAGCCCAAGATTATTTGATATGGCTTTACATATCCTTGTGAAGTTGTCATGATATCCTTGTTCTTCTCTAGGGTTTGATGCAAATGGCAAACTTGAGAAGTCTGAAGAAGATGAGAATTGTGGATTTTAAGAAGTGGTTTGGGGAAGGGAAAGTGATTAACCTGAAGTGGGCAAACACTAAAGCTGTGAATTGTGATGCAAGAGGGGTGGCCTTGGAGAAAAGGACAATAACTGTTATCCTCCTGCAGGAGAAGAAGGAAATCCATAGACAGATAACAGAATATGATTAGAATTTTTGTTAATGATTTTGCTTTTTGCGAACCAGAATGCTTCAGTACTAGAAAGCAGTGGAAGCAGAGATTATGAGAAGCACAGCTGCAGATATATAGGACATAGCTGCAAACGGCTTCTAGAACATGTTTTATTTGCTTCTTTGCTTCAGCAGAAGACCACCTTATACTCAGTGAGAGACTAGAAGTGGCCCACAAACATCAGCAATTGGCAAACATAACTCTCTTAGGTAAAGGAGAATGCACAACCTGCAGTTTTTTTCAGTGGGTTGGAAGGTAAAAGGAACACAGTATCTGGGCAGGGAGAGAAGCATTCAGGAGATGTGAGAAGGTGAGTCTGTTCCACCTCGGATGATTAAGGAGCCAGTTTGTTGCCATTGCAACATCACTTACAAAACACAAACCCAATCCCTAATGAGCTTATCTTTAAAAATAAGAGAAAGCCTTTCTTGCCTCAGAGTGCTTGTTATGTGCTCAGAATGTGCTGTTCTCTTTCCAAAAGCTTTTCATCTTAAAGTGAGTTTTCGCCAACCGGTCTGAGACGGAGCTCTGTGAAACAGCATGGCAAAAGAACAAGGCTGCATGCCATTCAACTTTAATAAGTCATGGGAGAAGATATTGTTTAGCCTTGCAGAGTTTATACTCTCAGATTTATAACTGTAAGTAATTAAAAGGAAGCAAGCCATCTTGGACCTGTCTGTGCTCTAGCTCTTACAGGGCCCAGTGTCTTGCATCTGGCATGGCTCAAGGGCCTGTGTCCTTTTTGAAAGAGAAGGGACTAATTGGGTTGGCTGCTCCTTACTAGTGGGGCAGGCACCTCTGCGGGCATTGAGGAGAGTTCATGGGGTCTCCAGGCTGGCTAGGGAAAAAGAACTTTGCTAAACTTTTCCCTTCTTACAAAGCAGACTTTTTGGTCTGTTGCCATCACAGCAACTTCAGTATTTGGGACCTTTGTACAAAGCTTTGGATCCTGAAGATCTGGGCTGGGGAGCGAGCACTCATGCAAAGCCACAGCAGAGCTGGGGATCCATGCTGCCTCTGGGAGGCAGGTGTGACCAGGAGCTGGGAACAGGTTGGGGAGGCATGAGAGGTGGCAGATCTCCCTAGGAGTCTGATCTGGCTTGTAAAATGCACTAGGGAGGATCCTGGACTTCTAGTCCTCATATGACCCAATCTCTATTCCAATGCATAGTCATTCAGGCCTTCTCAGAGGTGTGTGCTGTCACCCACTGTCACCCACTGTTTGAGCTCTCCATATGATTACAAGTGTACCTATAGCCACCAAACCTGTATACTCAAGGGGTCATGAATATTCATTATCAGCTTTTTTTTTTTTTTTTTAAGGGGGTAAAAGTAGTGAAAACTTGTGTCATCTGAGAAGGCTTTTTTTTCAGTCATTTTAACTGAAAAAGCTTGGAGCAGCACACGCTATGCACTATTATGTAGATTTTAATAAATTCAGAGACGAATACAAAAGACTCCCATTTTTCAATAGCTGAACATATGGGCTGAAGCGCAGTGGAAAAAATACTAACAAAAGTGCCCAGTGTCTAGAGCACTTTAAATACAGCAATGGCAACAGCTTGGCTGCTGATGCATAGTCCTGCCTACTGTCTTCTGGGGTTTGGATACCAACAAAACACCTGGGCTCAGAGCTACAGACCTCAAATTGATGGTATCAGAGCAGAGGATGATTTATTTTTGTTAAGTCCTGAACGTAGACAGTTGCACAATTATTTAAAGATGTTAAGTACTACTCCTCTGGAGGCACGTTGGTTTCCTTTTGGTAAATTTGGGACAATAATTAGGAACTGTGGCAAACTACTTAAAATTCAGAAGGACCACTGAGATAAAATAGAAGCCTAAACTAAAAGAGAAGAATACAGCATCAAAAGAAAGAAAGGCTGACAGTGATTCATAAGGAGGAAAAGGAAAACCAGGTAGTATCATCGTGACAGAAGGAAGTATCTATTGGGCAGAAGCTATTCCTAAGGAACAAAATAATATAAATGCTAGACTGAAAGGAAGTATTGACACATAAACTATTGACTTTAGTCAGGGTGATGGAAACTTTCTTATTAGGATATAGATCATTGAAGCATTAGTCTGCTAACCTTCTGGCTGAGACCAGTGGACATGACAGTTACTGCCTTTGCCAGTCAGAATAGAGAAAGAGCTAAACTGTACTGTGGGTGCCATTTGTCACAGAGGATCCACCACCAGCAAGAGTTTATGCTTTTGGCTGGCATATCCTTCCCCAAGCACCGCTGCTGTCTCTGTCTCTGTGCTCTGGAGCAGACAGGGGTGATGATGTGTAGATACCCAAGAACAAGAAGAGCAAAGCGAATACTTCTGCCTCCTTCAGGTCCACTGAAAGCAGTTCTCAGTCTTGCTTCCTGCTCAGAGTATTTCAGAGAGCGTCTTCACTGTCCTCCTACAGTAAGGACCCCAACAACTTAACCACAATAACACATCATGGATAACTTTACTGAAGCTAATGAAACATTTAACACTCTATGTATATAATTTAAAACAGGTTACTGGATTGAATAGTCTATCTCCATTCTAAAAAGCTCTTTCAGATGGCAAAACAGAGGATTTGCATGCAAAGTCTCCACTGAGAATGATCCTGGGATTGTTCAGGCCACAGATCATATCTAGGAATTATTTGGGGGTGCTGGCTGGCAGAGACCTAAGGCGTCCCTGGGAGCCGTCTAACAGGAACTGTAGAGACAATTGCATTCTAGTGCATAGGACTGTTCTGGGCACTGTGTAATTTACTAATACAGACATAGCCTCATTGTCTAAAGTGGCTTACTCCAGGGAGCTTCTCAACTCCAAGATCTGGATATATGTTCCCTTGCCTCTCAACCAGGTTATGAACTGAGAGAAAGGTAATCTCATGCTCTTGGGATGGAGACTTGGATACACAAGTGAGAAGGGTGACTGACTATCCAGACAACTGTGGGACCAGAGTGCTCTGGCACACATTTCATCATTGGTCACAGTCACTCTTATAAAGCATTTCTTCATTTTGTGCCAGTCCCAAACGTACTTAATGTTTGTGACAGCAGGTTCTTTGTCTACATCTGTTTTTCTTCTGACCCTTTTCTAAGGAAAATGGCAATGTTTGCCCCTGAATTCCTTCTAGAGCACTATCTGGGCCTGAACAGTTCTGTAATTAAACCAATCTATTTCAGCTCATAGGAATAACTGAGTGCAATTTATCTGAGAGGAATGATGTATAGGTTCCCAGTGAAAGCCTGGAAAGACTTTATCAGCATGTCAGATTAATTTCACAGCTTAAGTAGAGAGGCCTAGAATAGAATCATCAGGTGCATATATATGCATGTAAGAGCTTTCCTATATTATTTTCATTGCACTCGCTTAAAAACACCCTGTATGGAAACAAAGAAAATTATGTTATTGATTGCACATTGGGCAAACACTTGGGAGTTGTCTTTAGCCCAGCAATGTGACTACTGCTCAGGCTGAGGGCTTCAGACTTCATCAGAACTGCTTAAGTGATGGTAAGTGGAGGTTCATCTTCTCCCACTGCATTCATGATGTGCTTCACACTACTAGAGACTTTAATGGTGTTAAAAGAGGTCAGAAGGTGTTTTGAATCTCAGAACATCTGTCTGTCAAGACCCACTTCTGGGGTCATGACCCCACTTTCAATTATACTGGCAAGCTTGTGCATAAAAGTAAGGTTGTGACCTTTGTTTATGAACTAGTGGCTTAAAATAAGTTCTGGGAAGAGGGAATAAAAAAACATTTGCAAAGCAGTGTATACTTGGAATGCATGTCAAGAGTAGGGTACTTTCCAAAGAGACAAGACTAGGGTGAGGTCATGCAAACATGCAATGCTTTGTATTTCTGTTTAGGCCATTCTTTTTCTCCATAAAAAGGGAAGAGCTAACCATTCTCAAGGCAGAGAAAACTATAGCAGCAGCAGGGTTCTGTTTATTAAGTGATTTAGATCTCTGTCCTGAATTTAAACGATCAAAGACCAGGAGTTACACACCTATAAGTATTTAGTAAAATTTTCCATTGGAAACTGTGGGTTCATTTGTTGGAAATCAGGATAAAGCATATGCTACAGCAGATTAAGGTATTAGCCAGTCAGAGGATGACTGTGAAACACAGACAGGACCACTCCAGAACAAGTCACACGTCATCCTAAGATTTATCAGATAAGATATTTTCAGCATAGTCTGGAGATGAGTCCAAAGCATCACTGGAAATTTAACCTCTGGTTAAACACATTTTCTAATACATTTTCTTCAGTAAAATGAATTTGAACAAAACATATAGGGACGATGATGGAAATGGCCAGTGGATGAGAGTTCTGTCTTGCAAGGTAGAGACTGAGAAGAACAGTGAAGGAAAGCATGAATTGCACTCCCTAAGTACATTGGTGAGTAAAGGAAAGCAGTGGAAGGAACTCTCTGGGCTTAAAGACCAGGTTTCACTGATTTTTTTTTTTTTTTTTAATAGGACTATGAATCACCCTGGGTTAGAAACTGAGAGAACTGGCAGTACTGCAAAATTTTAGCAGAGTATGATGAGTCTGGAGCAAGGAACCAAACTGGTTTTAAGACACAGCTTGCTGAATGGAATTGTATGGGAAGATGTATGCAGTATCAGGAGACAGGGACCAACTATACAGACATTAAACAGGTGACATTCCTGGTCCTCAGGAACAAGAAGAATATGATTAGCCTTCTACCAGTATTGTATCCTGTGTATGGTACATCACCCAAAACTCTCCTTAGCCTGATACTGGAACACTTACAGAAAACTAAGGTGGAGTTAGGTCTGCTGCTCTAGAGCAGATTTTTTTGATGAAGAGGATTGTTTCCCAGATGTGTAGCCAACATCGTGCATTGCTCAATGTCATAACATCGCTTGCAGTTATATGCAATTCTTCTCACTCTATGGTGTTTACCAGTTCTAAATGTGGGTAGTCAGTCATAATAGCATTCTTATAGTGTTAAGCAGTGTCCCATTTGCTCATTTAATTTTATGTGAAACAAATGTGATTTTCCTCAGTTCTTAACTATTTTAACTCCATGTATTCTTTTCATGATCAATTGACTTGTTTTTACTGAAATTATTTTAACTCCATGTATTCTTTTCATGATCAATTGACTTGTTTTTACTGAAAAGTTCACTCAAATTTCCAAGTAAATTCTTACTCCTTTTCCTCCATCTATGATTCAGGTGGAAACTTCATAAGGATTACAAAAGGGATTAAAGAGTGACAGATGTTGCCACCTACCATGTGCAATTTACTAACTTTTCAAACCAGATTTACTCTGGAGAAAGAAAAGACAATTTATACTCTAATTCTTTGTAGAGAGTGCAAGCCTGTTGTTCACACCAATTATGCAACAGAGAGCAGGCAACACTCTTGGTCTTCCAACAATCCACAACTGCATTGAAGCTCAGGTCCTGATTGGAGTATGATCACTGATCACTGGGACTCCAGCCCAACAGTTTCTTCTTAATATACATATATATATATAGTTGTTTGTTTGTTTGTTTTTAATAAAATCAATAAAGGAATGGTCTTCCTGACGCAGGCCAGAGAAGACTCTCCTGGAGGAATATGTCACATAGAGAGATGATAGAATTGAAATGTCCTTTCTTCCAATCATGAGAAGTCTTCCCTAACCACCAAGATCTGTAAAGGGCAAGTACCCTTGCAGTGACTCTGCGCAGCTCCCTCAGCATTCATGGGTGTATCCCATTAGGTGCCGTGGAGTTGCGCTTGTCTGGTTTGTTTAGAAGTTCCCCGATTTGATCCTCATCCTCCAAGGGCAAGCCTTCCTTGCTTAGACTTTCCCACTAATCTCAGGAGCCTGGGATTCCTGAAGACTATTTTTACCAGTAAAGACCAAAGGGAAGAAGACCTGAACACCATGTACTTTTCTGTGTCTTTTGGCAAAGGACAGCCGTCCTATTCAGTAGCAGACCCACATTTTCCATAGTCTTTTTTTATTGCCTTCATGTCTCTCACCAGAATCAACTCCAGGTGGGCTTTGGCTTTACAAATCCCATCTCTGAGTGATACAGAAATGTCTCTGTCCTCCCTCTGTGTCACCTCTCCCTCCCTCAACCTCTTTTATTCACATTTTTTATATCCAAGGTTGATCATGATATCCTTGTTCATCCATTCAGGCCTCCTATCACCTTTTATTTCTTTCATTTCAGAATGGGCGTTTCTTGAGGTTGGAAGAGATGATCCTGGAAAACCAATACGAGGCATCAGCACAGTTGAAGAAAACCAGTGAGAAGCACCATGGAGAAGAAAGAAGCCAATGAGCACAGAGCAACAGGCAGCAGTTGTTATGAACATAGTCCAACTTCCAGGACCGCCCACTGCTTCACTGCAAGAATTGGGGCGGACTGAGTGTATCCTGCAACAAGAATAAGGGAAATTGAGACTAAGAATTGAGGAGGATAGGTGTTTGACTTAAGGTGAGCCTGAGGAAGGAGAGGAAAACATATTTACTTGAGTGTTCAATTGTTTATATTATTTTTTTTTCTCATACCTGGATCAGTGTTTGAAAATTTCTGTTAATTGGTAATTAATTCAATTAATTAAAAGTTGCCCAGTTTTTTGCCTTTGATGCTGGCAAGTGCAATAGTCAAACCTTCATTTCATGGACACCCTTTAGCATATTCTGCTTTCATAAAGTGGAGATGCATTAAAATCTTTGGAGACTACAGGTAAACTCAGATTAAGACTCTTTATCCTGTCTGAGTACTCTGAAGAGTGTTCTGCTGTGTATTATGGGAAAGCCAGCTGAGCTTTCCCCTAACATACACAAAACTAAAGGAAGCTTTGACTACATTTATACTTGGCTGACCTAAAGATAATTAATGCAACCAGCTGAAATGCTGTTTTGAGTTTACTCCCGTACTTCTGTAATTACTCAGCTTCCGAACTAACTTCTGGTTTATATCTGTTTTGGAGCCATGGAACAGATGCACAAAAGGCTGCACCCATCTCTAGCTATTTCCTATTTCTTTGTATGTTTAAAAAATGCAAATGCTGAAATTGAATAAACAACAACAAAATCAAAGAAACAGTGTGAGTCTTTCTTCTAATAATGTTTCGAAAATTATTTTTTGGGATTCATAACAAGCTTAAGAACTCAAAAAGGGCATGGTTGTTCAGAGGACCCTCTACTATGTGGACAAGAAGAGATGTATGTGAAAACATCCAGATATATTAAAAAGAGTATTCTGTCAGAACCTCACTAACAGACGACTAGATAGCATGACCATGTCAGCATGTTGTACTGTCAGATGGTATTAATTCTCTGCTTAGCATCCTAAACACATGAAAGTAAGTGGGAACTGGAGTGACAACACCTTCTAGAGCTCAGTAAACCTTTTTTTCCCTGTTAGAGCAAAGTCATTTAGCAACCCAGGAACACCCCTGTTTCCCTTTGGCTGGGTCTCTTGCCTTTTTGGCTTCTTTCACCCCAGGTGTGAGGCTGGATGAGAACTTGCTGAGTTGGTTTTGAAAATGTAAAATGTGAAGAAAGGGAAATTAGAGCCTGGCTGTGGTTTAAATTGAAATGGAGATCAATGTTGAGCACTTTCAAGTATAATGGGTGGGTACAGATTTTGGGAGCAGTTCTGTAAGTTTGATGTAAGTCAGTCTGCTAGTGTAATTCTACCATACCTTGTCCAGATTCCTGTCTGCAGTTATGTTTATTTTAGAAAATGTCTCTTCCAGTATTAAAAAAAAATCAAAACAAAAATTTTGTTGTTCTAGCACAATTCGCAGTAAGATTGGGATTAGAATTCTACTTCTTAAAAACAATGGTCCGCTAACTGCCACACTGACTAAGCTACTTCATCTCTTGTTACTCTCTGAACTCTTAAGTGGACTCGGAGTTTTACCTACTACCACAAAGCAGTGTGTGAAAGGAAAGGCAGTGTAGAAAGCTGGGTGGCTTCTAGAGTGACTAGGTGATTTCTGATTACAAATGGAGGTGGGAATTATGTCCCAATGGGTGCTTCTAATCTTCAGGCTGAGGCTGCTGCACAGTCCCACAGCTCCTATTAGAAGCAGGAGAAGATCTGCTAGATGCAGTTTCAGCTTATATGGTGAAGAACATTTCTTGTTGCTGTCAGTCTTGTTTGTGTGTGGGACAGTTGTCAATGATTGAGGTCCTTTTGCACTTAATAATCCCTTCCTCTGCAATTGGGCTGAATTTGAAACCAGAGCAGTTTTTTATAGTTGCTGTTGAGATCCAGAAAGAGTTCTGTGGTACTAGTGGAAGAAAATAGGTCTCTAGCATTATTTGTTTTAGTGTCTAAGGGGATGGAGTGCTCTAGTAACTGACTCAGGATGGAGTAATCTAGAAAATACTATACAATTGGCCTGTTTTACAGAACCCTGAGCAATGGTGAGCATCACATTGCCCTGGATACTCCATTCATAGCAAATATGTTATTGTAGTAAATTTCCTTCTGGAAAGCTTTGTCCTGTGAGTAGATGTCTGCCAAACTCGCCTGAAGACAGGATCTGACCTGTGCATTCTCAGAGTTTATAATCTCAGAGGATGCAAGTCTTTCAGACACATTGGCTTTACCCTGCCAAAACAAGCTGAGAAATATCACTCTAAAAATAGCACTGTTTTTTGTCTCTGTGCATACTTTACGTAAGATATTACTAAAACTTAAAATAATTAATAAAATCTTAAAAAAATTACTCTGCAGAAACAAACTGCAAAGCTGAAAGTGATTATCATTATTATAATTTTTTATTTGTCTTTCTTTTCTCCCTTTAAGATCAAATTCTGGCCACATTTTTTCTTTATATATACAGTGGTTTAGCTGGTTTATTTGGGTTTTGGTTTGGTTTGGTTTTGTTTTTTTTGTGGGTTGTGTTTTTTTTTTACCTGTTATTTTTGGTTGGTTAGTTGGTCGGTTGGTTGGTTGATTTTTTGATTTTTTTTTTGTTATGGTCCTAAAACCTTGGATGATAAAGATTCTTCCCAGGAACCCTGAATAAAGCAGAATCAATTTGAGTTAGGTGCTTTCTGAATAGAGGGATGAAAGGAATGTGTCTACAAAGAGATAATATTAAAATAAATCTATCCTCCTCTAAAGTAAAGTTCCTTGTCTCATCAATCACTTACAGCTGCAGCTGAATTGAAAAACCTGGTACCTTGCTTCATTGGAAGAACCTGATGAAACTTTAATACTTCCTGCAGCATGAGCAAAACAAGTGTTCAATTCTTGGACCAAAATTTTTTGCCTGAGGATATTCTGTCATCCTTCTCGTCATGACACTGTGTCTGTGAAAATGCACTTTTGATACATATGTGCTATGCACATGTTTTGCAAGTTAGGAAATGTGAACTCTCCGCTGAGAGGTGAATTGTTTTGTCAGCTGAATAAGCCTGGGAAAAAAACAGAGGGCAAAAATCTACAAAAGAATTTAAGACTGTAACTCTTTTTAGGCACCAATGCTCCCCATGGAACAGATGAATGATAGGAACCTAAATACCTAGGTGGATTTTGGCCTATATCTTGTTGATCCTTGTCCAGTGCCTTGTCTTGGTGGCTTCTCTTTCTCTAATCATCTCCATGTTTCCTGGAGTCCTGATTTATAGCTATTTCGAGATTCACCTTGTGATACAAGAATGAAGGATGATAATTATTTCTGGGCTTTGAGATCCCATGTTGGTAATGTGAAATCTGACACACCTCGCAGTTTACGTGAGAGGTCCATCAGTGTGCTGGCTTTGAAGGTGCCCTTGTACTGGTTCTTATGTGAACTTGGCTGCCTGTCAGCAGCATGACTGCACAGTTTTGGTAAGCTTGGAAAGCTCCTTTAAAGGCTTGCAAAAGGGAAAGGCCTCATTTCAGCACATTTTTACCAGTGACATAATCCTCTCTTAATATTTTTGTATATAAAGCATCATGTCATTTACCAGGTCAAGAAACTCACTCCCAAAGAATGTATGCCTCTGACTCTGGGAGAGAGGATTTTTAAACAAAATATTGTTTTTGCCGTTCAGCAGCTTTCCTGGGTGCCTCGTTCTTTAGCTGATCCACATTCTTTCCCAGTGAGCAAGAAGATGATAAGGCACTAGTGCCTATTTATAACTTGTAGGGGAGAAAGCTTCTTTAGTGATGCAGTACTTGGTGAAAGAAAAAGAGAGAAAAAGCAGCCCAGTCCTAAACGCTTGCCCTGAGTTCTGTTGCTGGTTACTCCTCTGTGTTGGCATCCTTACTTTTTCATGGAGGGCACCATGTGTGACTTGGCCTTTGAGAGCAAAATAAAACTGCGTGTTCAGAACTGTGCAAAATGAGTCACCAGGAAACCATGCGTTCTTTTCATCTCCTCACAGTTTTGTGTTTGATTTTTGTTTCTCTGAGAAAGGCTATTTATATGATGGTAGTACTTAGAGGCCCTGATCCAAAGTGAAGCCTGCATTGCTAGGCTGTGTGCAAATACATTGTGAGAGACAGGTTCTGCCCTTAAAAGTCAATGATCAAAGAGACCCTGACAACTAAAAGATAGGACAGGAAATGGATATGGTGTGGCTGTCCAAACATTACATCATAGTTCAATCGCTTGCATACTGAAGTATCATTTACTTTTCATCTTCTCCCTCCAAACAATTAAGGATTAGGTACAAGGTAAAACAAAGCTCCAGAGGTAAGAATTCAGCTTCAGTAAGTCTGGTCATCACTTACTACTCCTTGTTTGTTGCCTTGAGCTGGATGAGAAAAAGAGGGATCTTGGATCTGTTTTCTACAAATGTCTTCACCACAATTGTATGAAGATGGCAAATTTCCAGTCTTGTTGATTTTGTGACTCTATTCTTTTACTTTCAGTTTAAATCTCCCACACTGAATATATATGACATTAGAAACGAATTGCCTTCAGCTCAGAGGTAGCCTCCATAAAGAACAGGATGTTCTTTTTAAAATCCTGTTCAGATGGGATTGTGTGAGAATTGACAAGGAATGTCTTTTTTGCCAGGCTGGCAGTCCAGAGTGCTTGTCTTTTTATCTGGCAGGGAATGGATTGGTTATTTTATTCTTTTTCTAAGAGGTGGCAAAAGCTCAATATTAGGAAAGGAATGTTAGGAACAGACAGCACAGCTTTAGCAAATTTTCAGTGAACATGACATTTTCCTTTCTGTGAGGTCTATATCCATATTGTTTCACTAAGCAGAAGAAAAAGCAAGGCACCACTTCACCCACACAGGCTGTGTTTTTGGATGTCATTTTGTGGTGTGTCTGGTGTGCTAATACCTCTTATATAAAAGATTTGTGAAGTATGATTTGAATAAAACAAATAATTTTCTAAAAATATCAGAGTTCTGCTGGAATAATTTCAAAGTGTATTGACTGCATCAGTGGCTGACATCCTTTTTAAAGGCTTTAGTAGGATGATCTTTTAATTCCCCACATATTTAGTCAAGTTGTACTCTTTACTGTAAGAAGTTTTCTTCTGAGCTTTGATTAGGGAAAGACAGTGTCTGCATGCACCTGTAAGTATTCCAACTAGAAAAATTTGAGGAAACTACAGCCCCATTTATTTAATATATTAATTAATTTATGACATTTGTTTATTATTATCCTGAGTAATGACTAATACTGCTCTGGAAATTTAAGCATGTGATGGACAAAAGGAACTTCCTGAATGCCTGGGCCAACTGTAATGGAAAAGTGAGCTATAAACCCCCTGCCTCGTACTTTTACTAAAAATACCTTTTTGAAATGATGTCTGCCTTGTCCCTGGGAGCCACAGTCCTAGACTATCAACACAATGTGGATAATAATGTCAGGCAAGGTCAAAAGGGGGTGACTATTCCACAAATTTATGGTCTCTTTAAAAGAAGATGATGGACTTGGATAAGACTGGTTACAGGTATGTTTTTGGCTGTGTCAACCCTACAGTAGCCTAAATTTTGCCAAGGTTTTCTCAGGCATCATGTTGAAAGCAAGGTTTCAGTAGGGATTTGAAGAAGACCAGTAAAATCACTTTGTTTTTGAGACTGTATCTGAAATCTGAAATATGGGGAGTTAAGTGACTGTAAAAGATGGAAGTCAGCTAGCAGTTCAAGTGAAATAGGAAGAGATATAGGAGCTAAATAGTGAGGAGCCTGAAGTTTTCTGCTGATGTGAAAGGATGAAGAAAAATGCTTTAATTTCAAGAAAGAAGTAACAGTAGTCTAAGAGATGGATTAGGAAAATAATCATTGTACTAACTTTCTGGATGGCTAGGAGAGGGGTAGCCCTGTACGAATAAAGGCAGAGGAAAGAAACAGATGTATGAGGTGGCATGGCTGGGCAGCACATTGATCTGATGGAAGAGCAGCTCTTGACATCCTTTACCTGCAGAAGTGAGAGAGGCTTAATGCTGAGGAACTGTCTGGCCAAACAAGTGCTCCATGCAAGTATGACTTGTAAAATGGGGTTTCTTTGGCTATGAGAAGCACTTCTCCTACTTATTCCTTATAAGATTACCCTCTTCTTCATTGAATTTGTCTAAATGGAAACACAGAGGAAATACTAATCTGTGCTCTGTTTTCCTTTACTGCAGGGAATGAACCTCCAGGAAAACAGGCGGCGACACAGGTGTGAGGGACAGATGGCAGAGCTCTTCCCACAGCCCCTGAAGCGGCCAGAGACTGCCCAGGCTTGTTCCACAGCAGTGAGTCCTTCTGCCTGGTGTACTCTCACTTTGTATAATGCAAGATGAATGAAGCAAATCAGACAGATGCTGCAGTTGTGAAAAAATTATCCAGAATAAAAATTCAAAAGACACAGACCTCACAATCCTCCCTGACTCTGGATTTTCCTTTCCTCATGCTGCATCCATTAATTTACATATTTTGAACATGGCTTAAGGAGGGCCTTAACTCTGTGGGTACTGACTGCTACCAGTTTATATGATCACTGCATGGGTGATTTAAAAAATACTCTGAGGTGGCCCACAACAGAATCACATTTTCTTTGTCTAATTGCTTGGGAAAAGGGTGGAATTTTCTTTTCCACTCACATCAATGAAGCAGGCCAGGCTGTAACAGATAGCTGATGTCCCCACAGCTCGGAAAGCATGTACTTAAGTGAAAATATAATGCAGTCTTCTTACAAATCGTGAAATTGGACAGCCTGCAAACATCTGATATGCCATCTCTGCGAGACTGTGGGAAGGGACAATATTGTTCTTTCTGTAAGAGTACTACCCTCTAACTGTGACCACTACAGAAAGACCCTTCTGTTTAACTCAAGTCGAGTTTTACTCAAGTTTCTAAGTGCATGTGAAAAAATAAATGCTGTTTCCAGTGCAAGATAGAATATTCACGACTATTAGGTCGTTAAAACACACCCTATGTCTGCTTGCACTTGTATGGGCAATAAAATACTGTGCACCTCAGCCCTACCTCCAGAAACTTGAAATACATTGTGTAGGATTAAAAACAATGTAGATTTTAGTGAAAACAGAAAAGTATGGGGACATTGACAGCAGTGCACAGTAAAGTTGCATGCCAAATAAATTTCCCCTGAGTTACCTTTGGTGGTCCAGGTGAAGACCTCTAATTTAGGTAAGAGTACTTCTTTTTCTAGTGAAAACTTGAGATCAACTCCAGTAATTGGTACTCCCAGTCCAGAAAATCTTGGTGATAACTCTCAGTTTTTCTGTTGTTCTGTAGTAACTCACTTGCACCAATGTTGGATAAGAAGCATTTCATTTTTCATTTAATTCATTATTACTAATGCAGACCTTTGGGGCCAGAACAATCCAAAGAGTTTGGATTGAATCCAAAGAGATGGACTCATAGCTGAGGGTCTCCAAATCTAGCTCAGCTTCTGACCTTGGATCAAATGAAGAACTTGATAATTTTCTCTCAACATTTGTTTTTGCTGTCACACAGGCTGACAGAACTGATGATAGGCAGTTTCTGCTCAGAATATTTCCTTATCACTTTTCTAAAGATGTGATGGAGCTATCTGGGAAACCTAACATGAGTGAGGATTGCTGTCACATCTTAGTGCTACTCAGTAAAAAGTCAAGAATGTACCCCGGTAAAAATATGTGTTTGACTTTTGATGGGAAGGGGACATAGGCATATGTATAGTGTTTGTCTGAATAAAGCTATGTCTTTGAAAGTGTAGCCAAAGTGACTGCTCAGACCGGCGTCCTGCATTTAAAACTAATTAATATTTTTCTTAGTCCAGAAATACTAATTTCTGTCATGATTAAAGCTAGGCAGAGAAATACTCAGTTGCAACATCAGCTCCTCTGGTATCTGTTGACCAGTTAAAATGGAAAAGATGTCAGCTCAGCCATTTGGAAAAGCTTCTGGCTGAAGTCAAGCAGGCTAGGCTGCCTGCAGGCCTCTTTCCTGCTCCCCTGCCTGCTTGGCTTCTTGTGCTTTGGTGGCTCTTCTGCTGATTATTCAGTTTCACAAGACCTTCTACCAAGACTGTACTCACACATGGAAATAGCAAAGTCCACTATGGGACAGAATTGCTGTTCTTTCTCCATACCATTTTCTGGTGTACTTAAATTTCTGTAATTCAGTGAAATTTAGTCAGGCTATAACTTTCCAATGTAGAGATATTTTTAATAATGAATTCACCTTATAGGCAATCCCCTCATGGACTATTTAAGCCAGCTTACATGCCAGCATTGATGGAGTAGGAACTGATGACAAGATAAATGTGCCTTAGAAATAAGATAGTCTTCGGGCATAAAATAGATTGAATTTTGCTTCACTGACTAAGAAAATCAACATTGTTCATGCGTGACATGCAATTCAATTTGCAGGATCTTTCCAGAGGAACTCTGTGCTTTCACTGCACAGTGAAATCTGATTTCAGAAAGTAATTATCTGTCCTAACCTGCAGGGTGCAGACAAAGCACTCCCTGTTTTGGATGCATTTCCAGGCTGCACTAAATCTCTAGGGAATCACTCTCCATCATAATTTTGGCATATTTTTTAAAAAGTTATTATGAGTGCCTAGCAAAATAGTCAGCCTTTCAGTGTTTTTTTCCAACAATCTGACGAACCCATAATTTTTCCATCATGGTACATCATAATCAGATTTTTGTTTTTGGTAAGTGTCAAAATTTACAATAATTTTTCCAAAAATACTCTTTTTTTTTTAATTAGCCCTTTCCCTCTGGCAACATCTTTCTCATTTCTCTATAGAAGAAATTGCAATATTATGAAGGAAAATGCCAGGAATCATGTGGGAGAAAACAGTAGTACGCTAATCAAAGTATCATAAAGTAAATAGTGTGGTAGTCAAAGAAGTCTACATAGGTCTAATAAGTAAGAAATATCTATTTAGACTGTGACTTCATGTTTGATTGTGAGACAGTGTCTCACTGAGTAATAAACATAGCCTTGATATCCTGATTATTTTCCTCAGGTTTTTGTAGTACAACTCTTATTTTGCTGATGGCAATGGACAAATTATCCCTTTGTGTCCAGGATCAGTAGAACAGTTACCTTTGGCCTCCTGGCAAGTCCAAACACAGGCATAACAGAGGATCTGCAGAAATGCCAGAGGCTCTTTAAGGTCATGCTGAGCAGTACAAAAGAAGTGTAAGGTTTGAGCAGCTCCTCCTTTCCTCACATTTTCCTTTGTTTATGAAAGTATTGAAACCTCTGAAACATGGCTGTCACTCTGTGGAAGGCAGTGCCCTAGGTCAGTATTGCCACAGATCTTTCATACTGTCAAACTAGAACTTTGGTTTGGCACAAGAATACAGGCTAAAAAAAGAGAAAGGGGCCATCAAACAAGCTAAGGTAATGCAACTCTACTCCATTTTCAGATATTAGAATGAAGAAAAATATTTTCCTATCGTAGATGGATTATTCTGTATTTCAGCACTTTTAGTTCCTTTTTTAGCTGCTTAGAAGACCTTGCTTGAAAAGGTACTTGACAAACACAAACCTGTGTGAGGAGACCATATTTCATTCTGGCCTTGAATCAGATTTATTCTGCAGAAGTTTATTTTCATGTCTGAAATGGATTTCCTATTGTTTATGACAAGGGTGGGAACTAGATCTGGCTACTTTTGTTCATCAGGCTTGTATCCCATGGCTTGATTATTTTACTGGATGTTTTTTATGTTTATTAATATTTAAAATTCAAGAACAGGCAAGGAAACCAGAGTTGTACAGTGTGAAGACCTGTAGTTAAATACAGAATTTGTACCTCTGCCATTCCTCTATTTTATCCTTTGCTTTAGAGATCCAGTGGCCAGATTTTGAAATAACATTTAGAATTTCCCTTGCACTAACAATAAGACAGTGTTTTCCTGCACCTAAGACACCCACTTCTGGAAAGACATAAAAGAGGCCACAGTTTATCTTCAGGATCTCAGTCTTCATTTAAAGCAAACAAACTGAAGAAAAAAAATATATTTAAAAAATTATTTGGAGACTACAGCAGTGAGTATTGTAATACCTTGCTTTTAAACATCCAGGTTCCCTGTGGATTGCATAGCAGCTGTCACCCAGGGTCAAGGACAAGCATCCTCCCATTCAGGGAGTGCCTTTGCCAGTGTCATCGCAGAAGGAACCTGCTGTGTGCTGGGACAGCTTTTCAAAAGAAAATGTTTATTTCCACTGCTTTTTCTGTCAATATACCACCGCATTAGATATGATTTTTGCATGTCCTATTGTTCAGGGAAAGGGACAGTCTGCTTTGTGGATACTTGCTGTACCCATGTGTGAGTTAGGCAGCAACTTCATGGGATCGTAGGGTAATTCACATTGAAAGAGACTTCTAGTACGTGAAGAAAACAAATATAGACACACTGCAATTTTTTATGTTATGAAAAGAAGTACACAGGATTTAGTTTATGCTAGGGCTGGTTGATAGCTAAAATGAGATTTCCAGGACCACATTTCTATTACTTTGATACTAAAAATCCCCATAGGAATTTACTTTTTCCACAGAGTGGATTCTTAGACTGGGGATACAGGGGTCCCCAAAACTGGGTTCTGATCTTTAGAAACTTCAGTGTAGTCTTTCCTTCTCATTCTGTCAAGGTAGTGACATTCAGTAACAGCTGAAGAAGCTACAGACTGTGGACAAACTTGTGATGTGTAAAATGTTGTAGCAAATTTCCATGGAAATGGTTGTTTTGGATGCTTTTCTACTAAAACATAAATGTGTCAGGCACTCTTGTGTAGCATGGGTCTACCTGGTAGCCATCAGTGGGAATTTTGCTGCTTATCCTCATGCTTGCCGGCACAAGAGTGTAGGAACTAGGATTGATCACAAAGATACAAGGGACTTTAACACGCAACAGTAATTTTCTTCTGCTTTCTGATGTCATAAAAATAAATATTAGCATCTTCTTTGTATTACATTAATGATATATGACCTAAACAACTCTTGCTTTATCTGATGCTGTTCTACTCAAATCTCATCTATTAAATGGGTTCATATGTGCAGACATATGTGAATAGACTACAAACACAGAATGAAATAGCAAATTGTCTAACTAATTTGTAAGTTGCTAGCTTTAGTTACTCATTTTAAAGCTGCAAATATCTGTTTGTGTAAGATTTTTAAGTTCAGAAGATTATATGGGCTTTCAAAACTGTGGAAAATCTTGCACTACAAGACAGTCGTTTCACCCAGACAGCAGACATGAAGAACTCTAAAAGAACAGAAAACAGAAAATGAGTAGTTCAGAAGAACAGTCATATTTGTGAAATATTTTGCCTGACTTAGGCAAAGGAAGTTAACAATTTCTTAAAAATAGTCTTCAAAACCAGACTACTTGCACAGAAGGAGAGAAATGGACTTACAGCTTTGATATGTGAGTTGCCTTTGAAATTCTCTGTGTTTGATCTGACAGGTATCATCATTATAAGACATGGCCTTTAGTTTAAATAACACATCATTTAATCAAAATTTTATGGAGAAATGCAACTGTACCCACATATTCTAAAGAGTAATAATATGCAATATGCAAAAAAATACCTTGTAAAAGTATCATTGAATTGTAGCTGGCCAGACTCTTCCAGGTCAACTTGAAAATGCATGACAGCACATAACTAAACACACCACCTGAGCAAAGGGCAGTGATCCCTGGGAAGCTTTCTTCTTGTACTTTTATCCTGTGCAAGCAAAATAACCCCCAAAGCAATCCTAAGTGTGTGTTCCAAATCCTTTGTGTTCATTTCATCTTACAGAAAAGACACGTATCTTTGGGGTATTGAGATCCATGTACTGCAAATGTGCTCACAAGGGTGAGGAGCCACAACTTACATTAAATCAGCTGCCTTTGGGAGCTCTACTAGAGCTGTAGCCAAGCAGAACCATGTAATTACCAGCAGTTAATGTCTTTTTCCAGCCAAGTATTATTCAGGGACTATTTTTTAATGGAAGTAAGGACAAATTTAAAAACAAAGTAGTGGACACAATTTGATCCAATCTTGTCACAGCCCTTTCTCTAACAGTCTATCCTTCTCTATCTTAATTGGAAAATAAGCCCTGCTGTTCATTTCTGTGTCATGACTTCGAGGTTTACTGTGTTACAGTTCAGAGTGGGTGGCAATTCTCTCCTGACTTTATCATAAGAAAGAAAAAGGAATCGGCATTGCAGATAAATAAATATCCAGCCTGGGTCCAAGAGTAGAACTGAGACATGAGCTGTGTATTTACAAGGCTTTTCTGCACTGTGTTCAGCAGAGAGACACTGGCACTCGCACTAATGGAGTCAGTGACAGACTGGAAGCAATCTAGCTGCCCTAAGTCCTCATCTGCTCTCTTCAGGGGATGCTACCCATTCTGATACCCAAGTAAAATTTTTTAGGCATACCCATATTCATTCTCATCTTCACATATGGTTGTCTGATTCACCACCTGAATTCTACTCATAGCTGGACTTTCAAACCTTTTAGTCCTAAAATTAGCAGTTAAAATTAAATGAGAAAAAAAAGCCTCTACAGGAAAAAGTAGTATTTGTAGCCATCCCCTTTTACCAATGCTAATGGTAGAGGGGTGAATAACACAGGGAAGTATTAGAAGCAGGTGCAAATAACTCTCCATCCACATATTTGGTAGAATTGCCTTTAAATAATTGTGTCTATGGAGAAAGAGAGGAGAAAAGTCAGGCTCTACAGTAAGTGTTTTTTGTAGTGCACTATAGGCACAGATATCTAGCTGAGAGACACCTGTACAATAAATGCTAACTTTGACCATGGTTTTGGAAAAGACTGTAACCAAATTTCTGCTTCTGCAGATTCCTGAATTCAGTACTGACCTTGTCAATGCCAGAGTAGACCAGGAATTGTCTAAGTGAAGTCAACAGAGTCAACACGTGCGGGAGTGAGGACTCTGAACGTGCTCTTGTTTCCCATTAACAGAACTAGAGTAGCACTGGCTGTCTGAAATCTCCCTGTTTGCCTGTAACCACAACACTAAAATCTGCTCAGGGACTTGAATGCACAGCTCAGAATTTTAAACAGAAGACTACAGTTTTAATCATAGTCTTTTAGGATAAGGTTTGTATTTAATTTTAGAAGAAACTTAAACCTGTTGACCTTAAGGCCTTATTAGGGAATTGCTATGTTATTTTAAATTCTCTCTGGGATGGCATGTTTGAATGTGGGAAGAAGGGTGGAGCCAAATCCTAAGTTTTATTCAAAATTGAGTATTTTTCTATGGTTGTTTTAAATTAAATTAGACTAAAGACATGGACAGGCATGTAACTGTGTTATCAAATTGAATTTTGAGATGTAATTGTGTATATCAAGAGAAATAGTAAGGCAGATATGTAGGCTGAAGTCTTCTTTTTCAGGGAAAGAGAAATAGAGGTGAGAGATGGCACAGGAGTGGTGGGAGTTTTGTTTTCCCTGTCTCTTAGCATTGCTCTAATAGACCTTAAGAAAGTATAGAAAAGGCAACAGCAATAAGACCTGCTGGACAAGAGCTTGTATTCAGGGGAGCATTAAAGTGTGCAAAAATGCTTTATTGATGTATTTGAAGCATCCAGTATCAATCAGAGTTCACTTTCTTTCGTGCTGTACAAACACAAGTTATTTTTTGTCTCAGCAAGAACCTAGTTTTATTTTTTTTTTTTTGAGTTCCATATTGTTCTATATTGTTCTCTATGATTATCCTTTCCAACTGACTTCATTGTGCTGGGTTTGGGTTAATAGTTTAACAATTTCTGCAAACTTTTTCAAACAAAAGGGTACACACTGAAATGTCTAAGGGGAATCTGTAAGACACAGTTTTATCTAGATGTCTTAACCCTTTGTTAAGATAAAATCCTTTAGCTCATTCTCCTAGAGTTCAATGACATTTCAAATTTGCTATGAAAGAGTTCATATAATTTGCCATTAAGAGTAGATGCACTCTTTACCCTGTCTTTTTCTGAGTGAGCAGTTCCCTCAGATATTTGTCAGGATGTGGGAAACCAGGATAATTTCCTTCATCTTGGAGAAATCTCCACTCCCATTTCCGAGATTTTATGATTAATGGTCCTAGCTGTTGTGAAACTTAGCTAAAGGAAGGGACACCCCATTTTTCTCTTGGACAATATCCTGTTTTGCTGAAATAATGCAGTAATGGCCGCCAATGGTGACAGAGTTGGCCCAAGTACCAGCCCCGGGCTCGAGCTGCCCCCTTCATCAACATCTAATTCACATACTGCTGAAGTTGGGCATCCATCCAGAAGCTTTGCACATTGGGCAGGTAGAAGCAGATCTAAAAGTGCATGTTCAGTCAATAATATAAAGTGTTTGTCATCCTTGCTTTACATTGGCTGACATTTTTAGCTTACTCAGACCAAAATCTCTGAGAGTTCCATGGCTACTCACTTGCAAGGAAAAAAATCTGTTCTTTTGTAAATTCCCCAAGAAATGTCTTCAGCCAGAAGGCATCATCTCAGTAGATAAAATACTCAACCTCAATTCTACAGGCTGCAGAGTTCACAAGTGTAGGCTCATGTCTGTGGCTGATCACAAGGCAGACAATTAAAGACTCAGACTGAGGGAGAATGTGTAAGTCTACTGGTGCATAATTTTGAAAAAAGAACCAAAACATCAAATACCAGCCTTAAGAAGATTATAAAATATGATTGTTTTAAATTTACTTTTTCCCATAAGGACTGATTCTATGAAAATGTATATATTTTAACGGTTAAATATCTGATTTTCAGGTCCCTGCTCACAAATAATCCTTGTCATTGGGTTTATTCACACTGGAAACATGAGTGAGACTATATTTTTACCCAGATCAGCAAAGAACTTAAAAATTTATCTTTATTATTAAGTATATTCTGACTGCCATGGAGACGTTCAAGAGTGGTTTTGAACTTAGATTTTATATATTTTGCATGGAATAATTAACAAATAGTTAAACATGTAGTCACCATGGTAGCAAGGAAAAAAAGTGTAAATGTGTTGCATGGATTCTGCTATCATAAGTGTGCAGCTAACCCAAAACGCTTGGCTGGATTAGTTTAATGGCACCACCAGCTCCTTAAGGCACTTGTAACTCAGACAGGAAAATTTTCATTCTTCCTCCTGTTTTGTTGCAATCAGTTTTGTCCAGATTGGGCAAAGCATGCTTCCAGGAAAAAGTCAAGGTCAAAGACAAAAACCTGCAGCGTAAGATGGCTGTAATGATCTCTATTATCTTTGCTATTACTACAACAACAAAAAAAATTTCCTGTCCTTAAAATGATTATTTAAGTGAGATAGCAAGTTATTTTTCTCTCTTATCTTAGTGAATTTAATCTTAAGTCACTCCAAAACAAATTTTTAACCTTCTTATTCTTGGAGGTTGGATAGGTCTTCAAGGATCTATGGGACTTTCACATACATAAATTGAATCAGAGGCACTATTCTAAAATGCATAAGGTTCCACTTCAGGAAGAATAGCTATGGAATGGTTAAGAACTCTCTGGAATTTGGTATACAATCCATTAATCTCTGCAGGAGGTCTCTATAACTATGCAGCTACATATTGATTGACTACATTATTTTATATAATTCTATTAACATCTGTTATATGAATCTTTGCCCCTTACTTTTGACTATGTTATACAATTTTGATTTTTTTTAATACAAGGAGGTTCTTAATGGCTCAATTTGAAACACTTGAATATCCCTGTGGACTTTGTGTTGACGTGTGAAACCTACTTTTATGGTTTAATCTTACTCCAGCTACCAATTCCTATACACATGTTCCCATAATTTGCATTGTATTTGCATTGTATCTGTTACTCCTTTTACTAGAGGGAGAATTCACGCAAGACCTTATCACACTGGGTACTCTGAAAATGTTCTATTTACTTATTTTGGATATTATCATTACTAGAATTAGGACTAACAAAAAGCCAAAAAAAGCATGCTCGAAGCATACGTCTTCATTTACCAATGCAAGATTGACTCCTAGAGAATTGCAATCAGAGCATTTGCCAGGTACTACCAGCTTTCACTGCTTAATTATGAAATATATTTCGTTAGCATGTCAGACTGGCAAGACTGGAGCTAAGCTGAGCAGCAAAAAAATGAATGTTGTTGTAAGTTTCTTTCCAAAATAAAAGCAGAAATATGCTAATGACCTCTCCTATAAAACTCTTGTCCCCTTCCACATATAAAGCTACCCTTTACAGTGCATTTGGATTTTAAAGTTACCTCCTCTTATTTAGTCTAAACAAGCATGTCTCCTTAGCAACAAATGTCACCTAATTAAAGTATGTCACTCAGCTTAGCATCTGAATGAAAGATTGAAGTAGAAAGGGCACTAGGAAGCAGCTGAAAGCAAAAGGGAAAAAATGCAAGGAATGCCAAGGACCCTTCAGGAATATCAGATAAGAAAAGTCACTGAAAAATGAGCTCATTAAAGGAATAAAAATATATTGAAGTGGTACTTGTATAGAATTGCTTGGAAACCCAATTTTTATTCTTTGCAGGTTTTTCAGGTTATCATTAGGTACAATTTTTAGGGTCTTTTTCTTTTCTTGGAGAGGAAAAACATATATAACTAATTTCCTTTAGGTAACTAGGTTTAAAATGTCTGAAATGTTTGAGGTAAGAAACCCTCTTAATATTGTTCACCATTGACAAAACAGTGTGGGAAAGTTCAAGTTTAAGAAAGAAAAATACCTTATCCCAATGTCACAAAAGTGGGATTGAAGAAGGACCTTTGGAAATGTCCTGCACTTTCTTGAACACTGCTGACATTTCTTTGAATAGAAGTAGGTCTAGGGGACGGCTGACGGCTTCTTGTGAATCCTATTTTCCTCATGCCTTTCTACAGCAAATAGGTTCATGACTAAACCCAGGAACCACTGAAATCCCAGTGGGAGATGAATTACACAGTCCAAGTGACTTCTGAGGCTTTGAAAGGACCCCTGTGACTGCACTGGCATTGTGTGTCCTTTCCAGATTGTGCCAGGGCAAATCTTTGGGAAAATTAAGCTTTCATACCTGAGATGGTCTGAGCCTGCCAATGTAAAGCCAGCTCAGTGGGTGTCTGACCACAGACTATTCTCATAGCAAGGACTTCTCAGAAGAAGGAACACAACAGGAGAGCCACCCTGAGTTGTCAGGTGAGATGGACTATCTCAAATACCTGGCTCCAGGTAATTTGTTTAGAGTCATAAATGTCAGTGGACAAAAATCTCAAGGATTTGAGTCGCTTGTGACTCTCTATAGATGAAACAAGTGCTCAGCCTCTTCAGTCCTTAATCATGGCTGAAACCAAGGAGAAGCTAAAGCCTTTGCAGTCTGAAATTGGCCTGAAGCTGGTTGCACTTTAATCCCTTCCCTCTGAACTTCTCTTTGCTCACAGGTTTCCTCATTTGTGTAATTTTCTCAGCCTACAACTTCAGCTACTCTCCCCTTGGTACAAACTCCTCCGTGTATCAGCTTCAGCTGCAGGCAGCCCCAGTGCCAGAAAGGAGCCTCTGCTTTAGCTTAGAAGCAGCTCAAAGCAAGTCACTCATCTCTGCCTAGTGTCACTCTTAATGCCAGTTTGCTTGGTTTTCATGGGAACCCGTGCATTAGGATCAGTACTGACCCTGTGTAAAGGACCAGGCTATGTAAAGTTGCTGTTGGACCCTCTGAGGTTTGTAAATTAAGGTAGTACCCTGAAACAGTGATGATGTCATTCTGACGTTCTGCAATTTCCTCTATGAATTCTAAGGCTGGGTGACTCAATTCGGGCTGCACCTCAAGAGGACAGAGGCAGACAAACAGGAAAACACCTAAGAAGAATGCAATGTTTCTCTTGGACCTCCAGGAAAGTTTGAATTGAGCTCAGGTGTTGACCAAAGACATTTGGGGAAGGATTTCTTCCCTGAAGGTGGTATTTATTTTGTAGCACCAGCATGTTGTCTGCATTGGATAATAACATGCCCACTGAGCTTACTTTCGTCACAGCTTTTCCTCTGACCTCATTCTGCTTCCTGATCGCAGATGTTTTCATAGACAATACCTTTCAAAAAAGTTTTTTAAAGAATTTGGGAGGCCTCTATGTACAGTCGATGAAGAGGTTTGTGTATTTAAGAGGACCACTGTTGACAATTGTTCTACAGTTCCATATACCACAACGGTTATTTGTGAGTTTGGTCATTTTCAAAACCATAGTAAACTCTGCTGAACCAGGTCTTCATATGCAATTTTAATGAAAGATGAAGCCTTCAAAATAAAAGCCTTTGACAATCCCCTAACACACTAAAATAGGTAATTATTTGCAACTGAAGTTCAGTAACAGAACACAATGTATTTTGATCACAGGCTTCCTAGCTGGTAAGAGGGGTGAAAAAGGAAAAAACCACTGTGGTAAGAAAGATTTCGTATTCAAAGACAACTTTGCCTCACTGTAGTAATGGTAATATTCCTATTCCTCTTTGTGGATCCCAGAGCAAATTAGTTTCTGTTCTTATTTTCCCTTTTTGTATATCCTTTAAAGATCTAGAGATAGCAACAATTGACATCTCTGTGGAATTATACAATTTTCCATGGAGTACCAATGCATTTATGACTATTTCCCTTACCAACCATGTATAACAACAATGAATAAGGTAAGATCTCCAGAGCAAATCTTTGAGTATCTGTTTAGATAATGAAACTACACCAGATTTGCCTCTTAACTTCCCATCAATGACTATTCTGAATTCCTGCCTGCCCTAGGATTTCTAGTCTGGGAAAACTACCTTCTGCCTGGACTATTCTAAAAGAACCTTACAGGTTATTCACCTGCAGGAGGACAGCACAGAGCTCACATCACCAAAACCTGGTAGGACAACACATGCAGTATGTTTTCCACCACTTTTAGACAGCAGAAAACACAGTGTACTCCTTACCAGAGGGTTTTAAAACCATTACAGCTCAGCAAGCAAAATGTGGATACTGTGTAAACATCTTGGTCTACAATTTCCCTCGGGTCACCTGGTTCTGGATTTGCATGCACAACAATCCTACTACATGAAATAGAAGAGGATGACTGCACACACATGCACACATGCCCAAGCTCTGAAAGCCAGATATACTTTCTGGGCCTCACTGGCATTGCTCAGGGCTCAAAGGCTTGGAGCACTTGTTTTGGATCTACTGCTTGAATGAAGTCATTACTTGCTCTTTCCATTCCTGAATGATAAGCGGAGGCATGATCCATCTGACACATGAAGATCCCTGGGGTTTTGGTAGCCTTGTAGTTTGGATGTTAGAATCTAATCTAAGCATAAATGATTACTGACTTCATGCTTACTGGACTAGAGTGTTCTGGGGGAATTCGCTCCTCTTTCCCAGTTCTTTGTATAATGCAACTAATTCCTAAAAGTGGAAAATGGCACTAGGACTGTGTACCTGATAGATACTTTCACTATTAATATTACTATAATATATGGACTTAGCAGGGAAAAAATCAAGTGTTTTTAAATAATGAATATCTGGTGTGATATCTGGCCCAACACAAACAAATCAGGTTAATGTTGTATCCCAACACAAACAAATCAGGTTAGTGTTGTGTGGAGGAAGCACACTGATGGGGGGTCTAGCACCACATCCTCCAGTTTCATCTTCCTGTTCTCCTCAAGAAACTCTCATGAAGGAAAGCCGCCTGAAAGCCTCGTGGGATACATGCTTCATCTCTGCATGCAATTCATGCTTTTTTCCTGTGCAGTAAGATGGTGGTAAGCCCTGCTGGCAAATGGAGATTTCTTATTTCTGTGTAGATCTAACTAAAATTTACACCTATGCATGTTGACTACTGGCTGACAGATGAAAGAGTTTAAAAATCCTGATAAATTTGTAACACTCACTTAATCATCATTCACAATATGTCTGACATCCTGTTGCACAGCTCAAATCAAAACACCAGCCTTTTGCAACATGCAGAAGCATCTTCCCCCTCAAAATAACAGACAGAAACTACTCTCCTTCTGCATGACACAGTGGATCATGCAATATTGTCTTTTGTGCCCATGAAGGCACAAGAGTTTAAACTCTTTTAAACAGGCATTTAGAAACATTTAAAAGAGTTGATTCATGCAACAGTAATTTCAGTAAGCTGTATTACTTAGTCAAGCGGTTTGCCAAAAAAACATATAAGCATAGTGAACTTTCTCTAGTTAAATTCAGCTATATCTATGTATTTATATTTAAAGCTGCACTTCTTCAGTGTGGAAAGGAACAGGAGTACACAGATGTTCTGACTGCCCACTGCCTACTCCTATTTACTCTCTGTCACAGCTCCCCTTCTCTGTGAGGTGTCTGTTGGTCTAAGAATCTGTGATGACAAATGCAGGAAGAAAGACTCTGCAAATACTTTCTCATACAACAAACAGAAGGGTATAGAAAATTTCAAAGATGAAGTCATGTCCTATTTACTGGCTGTAGGGAGGATCATAGAAATTACCTTCTGGAACCCACTCCTGTTGGGATGAGGAAGAAAATTGTAAAAGTGAGAAAACCCATGGACTGAGACAAAGACAGTTTAACATGTAAAGCAAAACCTGTGCACACAAGCAAAGCAAAATAAGATATTCATTCACAACTTCCCAAGGGCAGGCAGGTGTTCAGCCATCTCCAGGACAGCAGCGCTGCATCACTCTGAACAGTTACTTAGAAAGACATACATTATCACTCTCAACATCCTGACTTTTCATTCTTCTTTCCCCAGTTTATATGTTGAGCATGATGCCATTCAAGACTGTATGTCCCTCTGGTTAATCTGGGTCAGCTGTCCCAGCTCTGTCCCTTCTCAACTTCTTGTGCATCCCCAGACTCCCCCGCTGGTGGGGTAGTAGAAGAAGTAGAAAAGGCCATGAAGTTGTGCAAGTGCTGTTTGGCAATAACAAAAACATTTCTATACTATCAACACCATTTTCAGCAGAAATACAAAATATAGCCCCATATGAACTACTATGAAGAACATGAACTCTACCCCAGCCAAAATCAGCATTAGAAGGCATGATGTGTCACAAAGTCAGAATCATGCAACTCTAGCTTTCCCCTGGTCATGTCTTTTTTGTCTACAGGCTCTTCTCTCCACTATACAGAGGGGACAACATGTTGTACTGGCAATTTTATGACTTGATGGCCATATGTGGTGACAATGCTGAGGTATCCATGCTGTAAGGGTACCTCGCTTCTTCCTCCCTGCCCTTGCACAAGAAAGTCATCCAATTTCCTTTCCACTCTGGCTGTGACTACTACCCTGACCTGCTCTGCAACGCAGGCTACATCATCTTAAAAAGCTTTTTTTTCCCTTTCATTTTACCATTCCAGTCTAATGAATTATATGGATCTTGAAAGAGAAAATCTGAGCTGAGAAATGTGGAACGCAATGTTGAAAAGAGCCTTTCTTACTTTTTTGTTTAGCTGTAGTTCAGAAAGGGACAACAGCAAATGCTTGAGAGCCAGCCAAATGGAAATTACTTCAAGTACTATCTCAAGTGTAATGGAACTGAGGTAGTTTTAGCATACCGTACTCATTAGGTACTTGTAACATCCAGCACTTCTAAGTGCTGTAGTCAGACAACACTTATGCACAGTGCTCTGAAAAAAAAATCTGCTGTGCGTTCTGAATCAATGAAGTTTTAGCAGTAATTAACTTGGGTTTTTTACACATCTACCACATTAGCATGGGAATGAAAGACTACTGAATTGCTAATTTAGATTTAAGAATAGAGGGATACTTTTTATAGCCACATTTTACCTCTGTAAGAATGTGTTTTCCACTGGTTTGCTTTCTCACAGTCAAATTAAGTAAATAGAAAGGCATTTGTTTTGTATTACAAACCAAGCCATATCATCTGCAACGCTTTTGTGGCTTGTGGGTCATACTAAACACCACACCTGTTGACAAGAGGCAGAAATTGTCTAAGTTTTGGCATGAATATAAACAAGTTTTCTATATTTTGCCTGTGACTTTTACAAGTTATAAATATGAATGACTCTGCGCTGGAGCCCTTTAAAAAACATGGTGCTTATCTGTGAGATAAGGAAGTTTCATTCTGTGTATTCTTAGCTCAAAGTACCTGAAAACATCCACTTCACTAGGAGGTGCTGGTACATTAACATCTATTCCCAAACAAAAGCATACATATATTGAACCTGTAGTGTCACATTCAATTTATGGAAAATACAGGGTAAAACCAGCAAATCGGATGGAAATAAAAGGAGACCAGTAGAAAAAAAATTAAAGCAAGGAAAAAAATTATTTTGAGGGATCTGAATTTGTAAATCACTATTTTGGACCCAGTTTATTAAATCCAAGGTAATGCTAGGAAAGCAAAGGATATAGATCTCATTTAAGACCAGCATGGGAGAAAATATATACAGCACACAAACTTCATGTAGGGCTTTTGAGAGTGTAAGCAGCATAAAGATATGATTTCAGCATAAGTAAAATTAACAACACAAGCTACAAGAAAATACAATAATAGCATGAAATATTTGCTGATTATATCCATGGAGAATTTTCTGGCTCTGGAAATAACCTACTGAGAAAACAATGAGAGTCTCCTATCGTCTAATTCCTTTAAAAAAAATGAGAAAGAGCACTGGAAAAACATTGCTCAGAGAACAATCGTTTACCAGGAGAAGAATGGAAAAATGAGTGTATTGTCTTAGATCATTTAATCAGTCCATGACTTTTATGATTCTGTGAAGCCTTACAGCTGCCTTAAAAAATGTTACTGGAGGCCTAATTCATTGCATAATATACACTGATTAAGAAACATGCTGAAAAATACTTAGAGAGTCTTTTTCCCAGAAAACAGCAATGCCCTCCCCTTTCCTAGATATCACATTCCCTCACAGTTTATGTAGAGGAGACTTTTGGAAGGCAAGTAAGAGATGATGGGGTTTTCCACACTATACAAATCTGCACTGATTGAGGAACTAAACGTGGCTTTTAGAAAATATTCTGTTCACACGGCAGGAAAATATCTCTCTGGTATTTGTCAGACGAAAATTCAAAGGAAGAGACAATTCAAAATTTATCTCCTTATAAGATACAAGACTAGGAAAGGGAGGCAGAGTTTCTGTGGTGACAAGGAAAAAGGCTCATTATTTGAGCTCAGATGCTAATCAGCCACTTGCCTTTAGGAGGCAGCTTGAAAAACAGCAAGCGGAAGACTCTTATTTAGTTGGTAAAATAAGTTTTTAAATTGGTCTATCAGGCCAAAAGCCAGGAAGGAATGGCCTCTGCTGCCATCATAACATGGGCGTAACCTTTTGCTGACTGAAAACATCACACCACTGATAAAAAGCATATAGGAAAGAAATAAGACTGCATGATGCCCTAGGGTCATGAGCGAGACCAAAGTCCCAGAGAAAGCAGGGGGATTCCAAGGCTTTGCAGGAAGCTTCTGCAAAGGAGAAGACCCAGAGGGATGGGAAGATGATGCACTTACCCCCAGGGCCCTGAGCTGGGTGAGCAGCCTGTCCCTCAAACACCAGGGCTGGACTATAGACTCCCAGCCTCTGGCACTGACAGTCTTCGCTGTAACATGAGAGGAAGGTGCCAGCATGCTCACCAGCCTCTTTCCTTCTTCTGCTTCACCACTGCACATGTTTCACCCACCCTCCGGGGCTGCTTGTGGCTCTTTGCATTCACTGGCAAACCAGGAGTTAACTGGTGGTTAACTCTCACTGCAGTAATAGGCTACCACTTGTGGCACGTTTTCAGCCAGGACAGAGTTAGTTTTATGGCAGCAGCTGTGAGGGGGAGGAGCCTGGAGCCATGTGGACATGTTTAGGTTGTTATTCTATACCACTTCTCCATTCACTGCTGTAAATACTGTAAATACTTCTACAGCCTGGCTATTCATGTGTATGTGTGTATACACAGGTGCATGCATACATATGTACCTATATGTATATCCGCACAACAATACGTGTATATATAAATTTGTACAGTCTACATAAATTATATATAGTCTCTATAATAATATACTGATGTATGTAATTAATACAGCAATGATCACATTAATAGAAGAGCATAATATATTGTATATAATTAATAACAATATGCAACATATACATAATGCTTTATATAGAGCATATAATACAATACTTTAGACCAGATTGTTGTACATTAGAAATATAGTCAATTAATACAGTATGATTAATATACATCAGATATATATAATCTGGTACTGAGCAGTACTGCAGACTTTGAGTCAGGAAAGTTCTCTTTTTTGAAAAGCTGTTTTGGATAATCTCAGCCTTTCTTTCAGATGGAGAAATCTCTGTGTGACACTTTATAACCTGATGCTAGAAAATTAATTCAGGTGATCATGGTGCTGTCTTAACATCATGACAGATGTAAGCTACAATTCAAGGAGCAATTTCTAAACATAATAAGCAACTGACAGCTGTGCAGGCTCATCCTTTCAAAGTAGTTAAGGTGCCTACACATCCAGGTATGAGGGGAAGATGGCAAGTCAAAACTGGCATTCAGCAAAAGAATAGGCTGTGTAAGGAGCTGAAATTACATTTATCCCATGCAGTGCTTCTCAGTATTTCTGATGCCCATGACAGAGAACTATGCTGATGATTTATTGGTCCTATAGTTATCAGTTTGTCTCACAGAGAAAAGTAAGCTGATTTACATAAAAGATGAAGGAGTTGATAGAAACTGATGGTCAGAGTTACACTTGCTTCCAGAAACAGAACCAGGCACTGAAAGAATAATGAATCCTGTGCATTTTGCAAGCAATTTAGTTTGAAGTTAAAGCACATGAACTAAACCCAGTGAAGTTTCTAGATGGTTTGGCAGCTGGTAATGGAATGACCAGAAAATCAGCAGAGACAAATTTTCTCACTGATGCCTTAAGTTTTAGCTCTGATATTTTTCAGATTCTGTACTGCATAAGTATGTAACTCCAAACTTCATATAGAATGATAGCAAGTTCTCTTCACAGCTTAGTTAGACAAAACAATCCTTTTCCAGCTTGAGAACCAAGGTCACCATCGCATCTTCAAGTCCAAGAAAGTATAAACAATGCTGAATTGAAGAGAGCAACCTGGGAGGATGGGACTTCATTACCTGAAGCTGTAATTGGACAATTAACTCCAATATGTAAATGGACCAAAACTTATAAAAGTGTAAAAACTTGGGACCAGGTGACCACCTTGGGTGGAGCCACAGCCGGGTTCTTGTATTGCCCAAGGTGTATCCTTTGAAGGCCTTTTTAATAAATACCTACTTTATTCCTTTAACACTGTCTAGCCTCTGTTCTAGGTAGCTTCTCAAGACATCAACATTACCTTCACAAAACCTTTCTTTTTACTTGTGTGATGTCAATGCAAATGTTATTGTTGCCAATAAAATAAGAAGCAAATGAATTATTATGATTTCTTCCATTTGTGGGTAGACACAGTACCTACATGGACTTCAGATTTTTTCTATTGAATGATCCTACTTGAAAACTCCAGGAAATATATGAATGTAGGCATTAATTATTCAGTGTTTCCAGCTATGTAGCTGAAGTCATCAACTATTGTGGTGTGTACTTAAAATGTCACAGGTAATGCTGAGGTTTACAAAAAACAGGCCTGGGCAAAAAATCAGCAGAAATAGTGAATACTTCCACAAAACAGTAGATTTATTTACTAAACACAGAACAGAATTCTCTCTGATTCTCATGGCCTACACAAATAGCCCAATACCTATGAAGCAAAACACATCTCATGCACCTTCATGCAATCACCATCATGATTTGCAATGATGTGGATATTGATATAGAATGATACTTTATAAAATATTTTGACTCCCTTTTATGTAGCACTGCTGAAAAAAAGGCCAGAGGAATCACAGTGCAGTAGATTCTTTGTCTCTAAATTACAATGCATATATTATACCTATTACAGAAGATTCAGACAGAGCATTTGATTTTGTAGCCTTCCAATTTTGTCACATATTTTTGTTCAAAAAAATTTCTTATCTGTACGTGTCCAAAACAGATAAAAAATTATGCTTCTTGTTTTTAGCAAACCCATTGCTCCATAAGTAAAATGCAGCCTACAAATACATAGGCAGGGACCTGTTCCCTTTTTGGTGTACCAGTTAGGGCACTCCCAAGGTAATACAGCTCGTTCATATAAGATGAAACAATGCAGTACGTGATGGTAGTATGTTGTAGAAGATAAATATATAAATAATAAGATAGAAATACATGCTCAAAATCTTGTCAACAGAAAGACTCAGACCTTGTACCTTCGTTTTGGAGTATTGGTGAAATTTAACCTGACTCTGTACAGCAAGATACTGTGTTTGGTCTCCAGCATCTGAAATTGTGTCTCATCCTCTTCCCATCGGACTTCTACCTGCCTCGTGAGAAGAGGTGAGCTGTGCCTGGAAAACTTGTTCTGTTTTTCCATTTTTTGGTGCTGAATGTATTTGTTTCTCTGATGCTTAGGAAACACATACTCTGACTGAACTTCCTTTCTTATAAAAGACCTCAGTGTAGAAGTTATCCTTTCCTTCCTGTTGCAAAATATTTTGACTTGTGACGATTAGGGTTGCTCAGAGAAAGCAACAAAATACTTGCCAACATTATATATTTCTTCCTTAACCTCCCTTTTCTACCCTTTAAGAAAAGGAGTTCACTTTTCGTTTACTGTTGATGTTGAAAACTCGTAAATCTGGCAATATTTCCAAGGTATGCTGAAAACTCAATATGTTATCAATCCATTTTTAATCTTTAGAAAAGATCTCATACACTAAATACTACCTTGAAGTGTATATATTATATTCATGCTTCACTACCTGCACTGGTCTTCCTCTTGATTTCAGATGAAGCTTGACCTATGAAAGACATAAATTCTCTCTTCCTTCTCCTGCTATTTGCACAGCTGTGATCAGCAGAGTCTTTGGAACAGAAGGTCCCTGTCTGTAAGGGAATGCTGCTGACTACAGCAGCCTGCCTGAGTTCAGTGATTTCCTGGGTCCCCAAACTTTTAATCTGCTGATCTTCCAGAGGTACCCCACCTTGGTGAGTAAGCATTTGGAGACACTTTGTGACCTTCTGAAGTACAGAAATGCAGTCACTCCTTAGGGACTGAACTTTCATCATTTCACTGTATTCCAGAAAGGTCAGGCATCCTTGTTTACCTAGTTTGACTTTTAACTGCTCACATAGGTGACAGGCAGTTTGGGACCCACTCAAGTGCCTGCTCAAGTCACTTGTGACATTTTAAGTGCTCTGTGGTTCTTGATGTATGTCACAGCTCATATTTTTAGGAGGTTAATGTTATCCTGAAATGAGATGGATACCAGGTGAGACACCTTGTTATCAACCTGCATTTCTGATGTTGAGGTTCCTCTCAGTCACAAAGACTTCTTTTCCTTTTCAGAATGCATAGTTTCGATTCATCTTTGTCCTTTAGTGATCTGATAATTTTTTTACCTCCTCACCATGCTTCTGAGATCTCATGTCACTGCGTTACCCTTGTGTTTATTTCCAAGTTTTGCTGTTCAGCCCTCTCTAAATGAGGACCATAGATACTTTGGGACCTCTGCTATGTAGGGCTAGACTTCAGATATTTTCCTCTAACAGTTTTATTTTACATCTTTGTGTGGAAAACAAGAGCTGCATCCCAGCAGGCTCATCTATCTCACCCAGCACAGCTTCCTAGTTCTGCTCATGAGGAGATTGTCAAAATGATGATTGACACAATGCCTGTCATTTTTCCATCTTAACCAATGACCCTAGTCCATGCCATGGTGTGCCCCAACTAAATGTATGGGTTACTGAATGGACAGGTCTCAAGTTTTTGAGCCCTAAAAGAAGACCTCTAAATAGCATCCTGTGCCCAACCTCCAACACATTCTCTGTAAAAGCAAGAGCTCGCAGATGTTCCTAATCAGAGCTGTCAGACCAGCACAGTCACCTTAGAGACCACAGGGTGTTTAAAAGTGCAAGAAAATTGGTTGCTTAGGTACCTACTTGGATCACATTTAGCTTCTTTTACCTTGATCCTTTCCCTAGAGGGGATAGGAAACTAAGTAACCTCATGAGTTCTTCTTCAGTCTCTGAAGTGATTTAAGGTTTTATATCTGAATGTTTTGCATGGCTTTGCACACTCAGTTCTGGCCATGAGACCTAGTCTTATATTTAGCACTCTGAAGCTTAGAGCACCAGAGCTCAAGTCTTTTGGGCACATTTGTTTCTGCTGGGCATTTAACTCTGAGACTGGCTGTTGTGTTTTTGTCTTTGTCGGGAGTGGTAAACTTGTTTATTTATCTAATACTGAATTCTTGGGCTCCAGCACTGTTCTTGACTTAGTTCTTTGTGAGCCAAAATACACCTTACCACTGACGGGCAAGGGTTATTTAGTGATTGTGTCGGAAATGGGAGACAGCCTGGTGGGAGAAGGTCAGAATCTGGGTTATTTAGGGTGACTTCCTCTCCACTCCTCCTCTGCTTCTCCCACCAGTGGGTCCACATGGGAATGGGTGTACGTGTAGAAGCACGCTGGCACATGGGACAATATCAGAGTGGGACTACCTGAGGGCAGCTAGATTTTCCAGCCTTCATTCTGATTCATAGCAGTCTGGGCCAGGGCAAATATGAAGTTGCTTGTAATTAAATATGTGCAACAGTATTGCACCTCCTCAGATCTCCTCTGCTGCCCTCATGGTGAGCCCCAGGCAATGCCATCTAGCTGAGAAGAATAAACAAACCATTCAAGACCTTTGTTTGCCCGTGAGTCATGAGGGGGCTACTCACTAGAGTATTAAGAAAGATAAACATATGGCAAAACTCTAAAAACTATTTCTGGAAAACTTTACTGGAGGGAACAGCTAATCCATTGTTCAGAGCCTACAGAGAATTACAAGGCTGGGAAGAGGAATGGGAGCAGGAAAGAAGCAAAAAACCAAAAAAAGCTAAGAGATCAAAAATTCAGAATGGTTGTAATTACTGCTGTAGGCACAAGGGTTTTGTGGGAAGAGGGGGGTGACTGACACAAGGGACTTGCAGGAGGGGTTGGATCTGTACGCAGTCATAACAGGAGGGAGTTGTTATTCGTCTCCTCAGGAACTAAACAGGGAGTGTCATGCATTATTTGATTGTTACTCCAAAGGGAAAGAATATTGGTTAGAAATTATAAAGAGTTATTTGATGATTAAAGTTAGCGCAAAAGCAACAAGTCATTTCCCCCACATGCTTCAGCTGAAAGGCCAGAGGGAATATTAAACTTGAAAATCCAAATGTTTCTCTCCTCTTTTTGGCCCTGTGATTTTTTTGTTGAAAAGGTATATCTCTTTCCATTCCCAATTTTATTTTCTGCTATTTTAGTAACTTTATTTATTATTGTTAATGAAAGCATCACAGATGTATGCAGAAGCTTGTTGCATTTCATGGGGTGTTGCTCATATGAAGCCATGCAGCAACCTCAGTGTTTTCTGAGGTGCAGACAGGATCTATCCTCAGGACAGTCCCTGAGAGTCTCTGTGAGGCACCTCTGGTTGCACCTCATACGGACTGGTGCAACTGAGTCTGTACTTTTCCCTGTTACGCTGAAGAATAATGTGCAGTTACAAGAATTTAATGTGCAGCTACAGCTGTTCAGTGGAGGAACATAACTTCTATCTTTATTTTAATGATACTGGCCAAGCTGTCTGGCATGAAACTTACCCATGGCACTGTTTGGCATGAAGAACTTAACAGCATATTGCTTCAGACTTAGCTTCAGACGGCAGCTAGTACTGATGCACCCTGGAAGGTAGCTTTTCAGAGCTCTTGTTGTAGGCAGACACCTGTGAATTGGATTAGGATTGAAGCCAAAAGATAACACTGGATAAAATTCTGATTATTTGCTCTGAACAAATTTGAATGAGTTGGAGTTCAGGAAGATAAATAGTTTAAGGTGCCGGTATAAATGTGGATTGAGTTTGCATTGAGGGTTGGTAAACAACAGCATAAAATATAAAGCTGAATATTTTGAGGGGTGTAGTTCACAGACAGATTTACTGGATTTAGTCGCAAGCCTAGCTCCAAACTGCCTGAGCACTATCGCTGAGACACTGACTGACTCCTAATGCACCCCTTGCTCACAGACACCTACTGCCTCTAACATTATTTTAGGAAAAAAAACCCCACATGCCAGTATAACGGTAATCCATCCAGTGCCTGTAGTTGAAAGAAAACCACCCCCTGGGCCTGAGCTTCTTATTTGCTGTGGTCTTCCACTGCAGCCTTATACCTTGTGCAAAGTGCCTGCCATGCCAGGTCCCAGTCAGGCTCCAGGGTCTCTGCCCTTTGGAACTCTTCTTGGCCTGCACAAGTCACCTCTGATGGTGGCTCTGGCACTAAGCTTTTTGCTGACCTGCAGCCCCTGAGCTGCCCTCTGACAGCACTGCCTGCCAGCTCTGGCCATTGCCTTGCCTGGAATCCTCCACACTTGCCTGTCTCAGTGGCAATGCAATCTCACCTAACTTTTGCTAGCCTGTGGTCATTCCTTGACCTGAAAGCTAATGTTGGGCTGAGTGCCGTCAGAAGCTGCACTTTCAACCCTGCCAGATAGATTCGAGAACAATCAGCTGCAGTCTGTTATCCTCAAGCTTCTTCTTAGTGCAAGACTTCCTAATGGCCTCTCCTCTTGAGCAAAAGAGGGATTGCTTCCCTGTTCCACCCTCATTTGACTCAACCACAACTGTAACACTGAGCTCCTTAATTTACCAAACCTGGACTGTACACTGTGCATTGGATTCATCCTCTGTCCCATCCCAAAATAATCCAGTAGCCAAAATCCAGAACCCAACCTGGCATGGTTTAGAATCTAGCCCAGCTACCTCACTAGCTTTAAACTGACTCTCAGCTCTGTGCTTCTTTCTAGCACTTACCTAACCTAAGATAGTCATGGGCAGTAGGCATTTACTAAAACAAACCAAAATTATCATAACTCCCTACAATTTAAAAACTGCCTTAAAACTAATCTTAGGTTTCACACAAGTCATAACCTAAGATCTAATGGCTTGCCAGTAGGTCACCTGTGGTTATCTCTGCTCGTCTGCCATCACCAAATGAGACACATCAAAAACCTTAGCCACATACTTCTACTGACAGAAAACTTACACAGAGACTGCCTACTGCCTTCAGGACCTGGGCCAAGGTTATTGTTAGACATAACTGTGTTCCTAATTCTTTGCTCTTTATTGGTCCCAATCCTATCTGCAGCTTCATCTGTTAACTACAAAATAAAGTTGCCATCTGCCAATTCCATACTCTGTCTTGACTCAACTTTTGGATTATCAAAGTGTAATGTCACTCCAGCTCTTTGTGGAGAACAAGATTTCACAAGTGTCACTTGATTTGATTATACTTCAACACAATTGCACAAGAAGGTGGTACACAAAGCTGAACAAAAATTTTTCTTAGAAATGGAATTTGAAATAGGAATGCTTAGGGAAACCTTGCTACCGTAATAATTTGGGTTTGTTCCTAGTCTGAAATAGAGTAATCAGAGCTTGAATATTTCCTCTCTATCCGCAAGCATGGTCTAGAAATATTTTTGTTTGTTTTCCTAAGGAAAATAGCATATCATGATTTTGACACGGCCTATATATTTGATCAAGTCTGGCATCTTTTGAGTGCATTCACTAATTTCAACTTGACTTGCCACAAAGGTTAAATATTCAAGTTCTGTGAAATCTAGTTAGAAGCAAGAAAGCAGAATGAGTTCCTTCCAGAAGGAGAAGGAGGCAGAGATAAGCCTTAGGAGATTTTGCCTGGCAGCAGTTACCTGTTCACTCAGAAAAGGGACCAGACAAGAAACCATCCTTTATGTGTGTCTGGATGAACTGCATTCTATATGGTCTGGTATGACTATCATAGGTTACAGAAAAACGTGTTTGGAGAGCAGCAGGGAAAAATAGTGGATGGATAACAGTGATTACTTAAGTAGTTTGATTTTGCTTGTGTTGAAGCTCACAGTAACATTTTGGGAAAAAGGCAGAGGAGTTTCAGTACGTGTAAATCAGGACTTTTGAGTAATTGTGACTGCAGAGGCTAGGACTTTTTGAGGAAAAACCATTGAGATAGTAGTAGGAGGGACATCAATGCACAGGACACCAAAACATCTAGGGTGAGAACTGGTTTTGGTTTATACAGTCCTAGCACAGGGGCCAGCCTCCTTAGGGCTTTTACGTGTAGGTGTTAATTATCAACATTTTGTATCAGAAAAGAAGTAGCAGTAGAAAAGAACAAGCAGCTCTCTTCTTCCACTCTCATTTTGTGATTGCCTAAAATCTTTGGAAACACAGAGAAGTGAGCAAGTTATGTAGCTGCTTTTGCAGCTAAGGTTCTGGCAGGAAGCATTTCATAGCACAGGGTTCAGTAATCCTGCCTTGTGAGTGGTGTCCCCGACAAAAATAGACAGACCCTGCTGTCTGCACTTTGCAAAGAGCAGCTGAGGAAATCAAAACAATCATCTAAGGTGGTCAGCCAGGAGTGGCCAAGGGCGGCTGGAGGTGGTGGAAGCGCTGAGTAAAACCTTTATAGACTTGGCAGAAAAGTCAAGTTGTCAGCATCCCCTTTACTGATGTTTGAGACGTTTACTTTCAGCTGCTTCCTCTCTGAGCAGGGCTGCAGGCAGGACTTGCCTTCCTCCCCCTGTGACGGTGGCTGTTCCTGTGTTTCCATTGGGCTGCCTGTGCCTGTGTCTTTTTCCTGTGGAAACAGAAGATATGGGCAGGAGAAAAGACATATTTGGTAATGTTTCTTTCAAAGTGTCTTTTTCACAAGGCTGCCTCAGCTGCAAAATGTTAAGGAAGAAAAAAAAGAGATCTTGGAACTAACTCCAGACAGACCCTAATGCCTACAAATTTGTCTAAGCAAGCCAAGTCCAGAAAGGCAAAACATGAAGAAGGCTCATTATTTGACTGCTAAGGACACTCAAATAAGCAGACATGCCAGTACTTATGACCTTCCTATTTCAGACGGCTCATCTTTCATATCCTCCCTCACCCTGCACTCCCACCCTGATCACTTCTTATATTTCCCTTCATCCCCACTAACTCCACTGCATTTGAAATTGCTTATAGAACACATAAAATATGAAAATATTACTTATAATACCTATGGGGAAAGACTCTGTTCCTCTAGCCCCCCGTTTGATGGAGCCATTCAGAGCTCTTCTAATTGCTTCAGCTTGCAGGATTATTTTTCTTTCTCCCCAGAAACTTCAAAGTGCCTTGGCAGATCTCTTTTTATTTTATTTTAATAAGAAATTACTGAGGAGGTGTTATGGTGCTGAGGGCATTGGGTGCTTCTGATTCATGGAGCTGTGGCTCAAGACAGGAGGTGGAATGACTGCATTCTGTTTTGAAGTCTCCCAGAGGGTTACTGCTCCTCGAGATGTTTTAGAGCATCGCAGGACTGCTAAATCGTCAGTCACCATCCCTGGCCAGAAGGAGGGGCAATTTACATTCCCTACATTCGCTATCTATCCAATATATCCCTGGAAATCTGCATAGGGCAAAAATATTCACGTGTTTTAAATGCACTAATAAAATCACTGTTGCCAAAAACCCTCACAGATTCAAGCCCTGTTAGTTTAGGCAGGTCAAGGATTGTATTTCAGCTACTCACAAATGTACAGGTATAAAAGTAAAGGAAATATTGTTGATCTAACCAATATTTTTTTTTTGTCTGTGAGATGCAAACTGAATATAATAGTGAACAGAAACTCGTATTTGCTTTTGAAGTTTAATGCCGAATTATAAAGATTTTTTCACACAGTTTCATCAAATCTAGGTTTGTTGCTAATGGATTCTTATTAATATGTGTTGATTATCATCCACAGTCTCTTCCAGCCTCTAGGAAGCCTGAATTTGTCGCCAAACTATAAAGTGTATTCAGTATGAGGAGTGACTCCAATACAATACAAAAACATTAAAGGGTCCATACAGACACTTTGAATTTGTATTTAATAGCATTGTTTATGATACTGAAATAATAGTTGTTTTTATAGCTTTTAATGCCAAAAGTGGCTGTTTGAACATCTCATTTGACATCTGTATAATCCCATCCCACAGAATTGGATTATTGACTAACAAAAGGTAGATTTGTACAGCACAACCGAGTAACTGTCTGCAGCTGCTAAGTTACATAAAATATAGATTTTTTTTTCCTTTCTTCTCCAGTGGACTGATGAAGAAACTGTAGTCTAGAAATTATTTTGTAAGAATACTGTTTATAGTATGAGTAGGACAGACAGAAATACGAGAAAAGCTCTGGGGCTGCCAAAAATCTCATTTTTTGGAAGAGCAGCCCTTAGGCCTTGAGAAAGTAATGTAGGAAAAATGTTATTTAAATGATACAATTTCAGTCTCAGTACAAAATAATTATTCCCTGACATAAAAGTTATTTTGTGGAGCCCCTCCAGAGCTCCTTGCTAGGGGCAGGCAGTGTGGCATCGCCTCTTCTTTCTGGCTCTGCAAATTCCTTTTTCCAAGACAGATTCCAGAGTTTGGGGAGCAGCTGAAACTCTTAGGTTGTTCCAAAAACTGGCAGGTTTTTTCAGACTTAAAGCCTACCTTCTTTCCTACCTGTATTCATTTTGCTCCCTAGGACAAGCAGAGTATATAGAATTTTTTACCCTTTTATTTCTTGAAGTTGCAAAATGACTGTTTAATCCATGCAGAGGATGGCCTATAACCATTATACTAAGGGGTGTTAATGGCAGCTGTGCATTACACAGCAGTCGCTGTGACACATTTTACTCCCTATTCACTGTATGGTTTGGCAAAGGATCTGTGGATTTACTACCATTGAAGTCAGAGACAAAATTCTCCTTTCTTTCTGAGGTGAGAAGTCTGGACCAGCCCCTATTCCTCTTTGCAGCTAAACCTTCCCAAAACAGTGATACTTTTATAAAAGGGAATTAGTCTAGTGGGAATAAATGTTGATACTTCTCACTTTGTTTCTCCATGAATCATCGTGTTACACATCTGTACTCTTCTTTGCATCTCATGCTCTCTCACATTTAATACTGTGTTTTTCACACAAGCTGATCCCCTGAAGAAAGGGGGACCAGTCAGCATTTATAGGGGTGAAAACCACTTGATATCTATTAATGATGTGCACAGAGAATAAACCAAAGTGTACAAGATGTGATCTGGTTTACATGTACCCTCAAACTAACACCAGCATAGGATGAGGTCATGTGAAAAGAAAGGGCGAGGGATCAGCAGAACCTGGTGTTTGGTTGCTGTTTAAGGTCAGAGCAACAAGGTAAGAAGAGAAGTGATTATTTGCTTCTCCCTGGCACTTCTGTGACTGCACCTGGAATGCAGAGTTTAGTTTTGGTCGCCACAGTACAAGACATGAGCCTGCTAAAGAGTCCAGGACAGGTTCACCAAAGTGATCAGTGGCCTGGACCACTTAGTGCAGAAAGAGAGGCTGAAGAGAGCTGTATTTGCTCAGCCTAAAAGACAAAGCATTCAGAAGTGTCTGACTGATGTCTGCAATTACTTAAAGGGTGGTTGGAGAGAAGATGGAGCAAAGCTGGACATGCACAGCGACTGAATAAGAGTTGGCAGGCACAGGTAGAAACAAATAAATAAGATTTAGAACACATGTGGGATATTGTGAGTACTGATTGCCCATGCTTTGCTGAACACTGCATTAATTCAGTGAACTTCAGAAGACGCATCAAATCAGATATCTCTTAAAAGGCCTAAATGGCTAATTTACTTCTGCAAACATGCATATTAAATTTCAGTATGGAAATTTTTTACTCAGAAACCTATGAAATTTTAGGCATACTGTTATACTTCAACAGTGTATGAATGGAGAGAGATGTAGTTCAGGGATTTCCCCAAGGAGAAGAGGGAAATCCATCTTTGAAGGAAGCACAGAAGAGTTACAAACTGGAAGAACAAAGAGTTCAGTGATTTTTTTTCTCAAGATCTAAGGATAAACAACAATCCAGGACAATCTTGCTTAAAATATTAGTGAATGGGAGATATGGGTGCTCTTAAGGAGCAATTAAATACCACAGTGGAGCAATTGATAGGACTGCATCCATGAAACTATTAATGTTTACAACCATTATTACAGCACAGCTTTTCGGAGTCCTTATGACGTATGAATTTCCTGAGACTGCATCAGAAACTGTGGTTCCTGAAAACAAGACCAGTATCTAGTGAGTGCTCCATCCATGTTTTCATGCCAGTATGAGGATAGGAAGCATATTGTGTCCTACTGTAAGCTCTACATGCCCTGTAGGAAGGAAATTGAGGCTTGAGCTCCAGATGAGAGTCACTGGCCAGGCTCCAAATTCAGCTGAGGGAGGAGCAGGATGGTGGGGAGCTGTGGAGTAAACCTTCCCATTAGTCCAGTTATACATATGGCTTATCCAACTTTATCTTAGTACACGTAGGCATAAATAGAGCTTGCCATCAAATGATGCATCCTAGTGGGGACTTTCCAAGTCACTGGAAAATAGATTGAATCATTGAATGATGACTTCTCTGTGTTTAAAAGATATTTGTCATGGTGAATATTTTTAAAAGTAGTCCAGTTGGGTCAAACTTTCTGTCTGACTGAAGCTGTGGGAGACAATAGCACATGAGCCTGGGGGTCTACTTGAGTAATGTGTGAAGTATCTGGATACCATATAGCATCCTAAGATAATATGGGACACCAGGCAGCAGCTGAAAACCAAACAGAAAAAGATTCTTCTGTCTAGTATTTGTTTAGCTGAATGAAGAAGTTTTGAAGGCTTTATACATTTGTTCCGCAGTTTGGCAGTGGTGGATACAGCAACTGGAATAAGCTGACCTTTAAAACTTTTATCAGACAAACACAACCTCTGTGCCTTGCCTGTTCTCTCCTTGCTTCTGGCCCCTACTCCCTAGACCTACATTTTTCCTTCAATTTTTTTCTCTTCCTTCAGTTTATTTCCTTTACTACTCTGCACCTGCTTTTGCAATACAAGCTACAAGTGAAGTTATTTCTTGCTCCTGGGAGAGACAGATGGACTCTGTGAACCAGAGCCATGGTACCTTCTTTGTGTAGGATGACAGAAATATCTTCCATGAAATACACTCTTTAACTAATGGTCTCTTCATGATAGGACATGTTGGCTTAAAAAGATGGGCAACACACATAAAGAAAGTAAATTAGAGAATAATAATTTTCCTGTTGGCTTTAACTACATGGAAGACAGCTTCCCTGTGAAAGCAAGCTGTGCAGGCAGCAGTCTCAAGGATGCAGAATAACTGTGAATCATGCTCTTTGCAAATTTCCATTAAGTAAATTTGGGAGAAGCCACCTAACTTGTTGCAGACCTTGATCTGATGCTTTGACTTCCTACAGGTTCTTTCTAGAGCTCTTTTTAGAACTTTCTATATGTGAAATTAAAGCTGGGTTTGTAATCTAGCATCATAAATGTCAATAGTACCATGTAGAAATCTCAGGTAGCTCTTTTGTGTTGTCTGCTCAAGTATGTGGTGCTTTAGCAGGAGTGTACATAGCCTGTCTTCTATTAGACATACTGTCATATTTCTGTAAATGTGGATTAAATTTCAAAGAAACACAGCAGTGGAGAGACATTGTAAGCTCCTTGATTAAAGTGATGAGCAATATACTTGGAAGTAGCTGGGCATTATTTCTGTCTAATTCCCTAGCATCCAGTAGTCACTAGGACCGTAGCAACTTGCTCAGCAGTCAGATCAATTGTTTTCATTATAAAAATATATGCTTTCATGACATTTTTACCAAACCTACTGAAGCTTCCTTTTCTGTTTGCAGAATCAAGAAATTTAGCATTATTTGGAGTTTTTAGCTCTCACTCAGTTTCCTGACAGCAAAAGTTTAAGTTGCTGGGAAGGCTGTTCAGATCTTATAAGATGTTACCAAAAATACAAATAGTGCAGCATCAGTTCATGGTTAATTAACTACTAGCCGTAAGAAGGATATTGGGCAACAGGAAACACAGTAGTCTGAAAAGACTTTTTAATTACTTTTCTGTGTCTTTGATTATTATCTGCAAAAAACATGGAGGGGGAGAGCAGCATCATCTTACTTACAAGAGTAGTTTACAGACAGCAGAGGCAGCCTGAAAAATTTGAGTTCCCAGTCCCATTACATTACACTGGCTCAACTGTTACACTTCACAATAAGCATTTTTGAACCAGCAGAAAATCTATTTATGCATGTAGTTTTTGATTCAGAGAATGGAAACCTATCACAAAGTTTTGGTTTAAAAATTGTCAACACAATGATGCTGCCACATGCTCCTGAGTATTACTAGAAATTCAATTGTCTTGACAGTTTTAAAATACTGCAAGAGCACGTGATCATGGTGATAAAATGTAGATTTTTTTTCTCTCCTTTTGGACATAATCTAAATTCAATCAGTCTGTTTTCCTATGTGGCGTGTGATCATTATAGAAGGCAAATAACACCTAAATTTTGTTTAGAGCAGGTAAATAGGGACCACAGTTTGGATTTTTTTCAGACTGAATATCCTCACATTCACAGATTGCAGAAGATGTATAGAAGATGACTATCCCTCACTAGGCTGGTTTATCTGTCTGTCTGTCTGTCTATCTATCTATCTATCTATCTATCTATCTATCTATCTATCTATCTATCTATCCATCATCTATCTATTATCTATCATATCCATCATCTGTCTATTATCTATCATCTATCTCTCTCTTTTTCTCTTTTTTTATGTTAATTTAAAAGGCTTCAGATACTCACAAACATGCTGCGAAAGGTAATGCAAGTTTAATAACTGTGTTTGGATCCTCAAATGAAAGGCTTTAGAAAATCACAAAGTATTTTTTCATAGTACAATTCATTAATGTGATTTCTTTTCCATTTGCCAGATTCAAATGCTATGGTATGCAAAAATTCTGGTTTAAAAGAATAAAATTATTTCTACTTTATTATAAAATGTATTTATCATATTACTACAAAAATCTCAAACATGATGCATCTCTCTCAAGTACGATCTAAGAAGCACAGCTAATTGGGAAAGCTGTTTGATCTGTTGTCTCCAGAAAAGCCGTTTTTATCAAATGGAGGCAAATCTGATATTTTCAGTACAAACTATATCTGACACAGGGCACACACATCCTGAGGTAAAGGTCATTCTGTGGTGTAGCACATGAGTCTTTAATAAACACCTTTTGAACCTGAGGATGAATGTTTCTTTCATAATAAGGTAATCCTATTAAGCCATCCTGAGCATAGAAAAACAGTCTAAGTATCCTAATAAGATATCAACAAAATGATTGCGCAATGATACGTCCTTGTTTATATAAACAGAATTAGGTTCTCACATCTAAAACCTCAGGGTTAATTCAGTCAGAGCACGGAATTGTGGTCTTTAAGTAACAATTAGAATATTTATAATCCTGGCTGGGTTTATTACACAGGGAAAACAGATGGAAATAAAGGTGTCAAGACATTTTGTTGCACTCCCCCTACAGCTTTTCTGTAATACACTATAAACTGTCAGTGTAGGAACTTTTGATCTTTGGTCATCCTGAAAAGATAGCAACAGGCTTTGGAATAAGCTGAAGCAAAGGGGCAGAAGGAGACAGGTATGGAAGGAAAATCCTAGAGCGGATGGGGACATGGCTTTGGAGCATTCCAGATGTGAGAACTCTTGTCTCAAGAAGCTATGAAGAAATGGCAGGGGCAGCAGTTTCTGCAAGTAAAAATCAAAATCAAATCTCCTCAAATTATTCTGAAGAGGACCTCACCTGAATCTTGGACCTAATTTGAAAGAAATCCCTAACTTGAGGGACTCATCCATGTTGAATACACTGTCCCAGTGGAATGGGCAGTTGGTGCAGATGCAGTATTTCCCACAATATTTCCCACAAATTCTACATTATGACTAGTGAGGAAGAAGAGAGGAGGATTCATAACTGGCCAGACATGTGACCTCATTTCATTGCATGTCACATGGTCCAAACGAGCCGCTCCAGCTCACTGACAAAATCAGCTCATGAGCATATTTTCAGTACTCCTGTGGTTAATCCTTTTTACAGCTAAATTGTAAAAACTCCTTTATAACAATGGGACTGTAAAAGAAAAGGAGTCTTTCTACTTGGGCTTCAATGCATATGCTATTCTTGCTATTAGGAAACCAGACAGAACCAATGGAAAAAGTCTACAATGTTTTTCACAACGTGGAATATAAGTCCCCAGAAGACAGGCTTTAATATGTATTAAATTTTAGTAATTAATGCAAGGCACAGAAAAGCATTTCCACTATTTGGGAGTGACATCCCTGACCAACCCAATTTACCCCTGCATTCTGGTAAACTTAACACGTACTTAACAAAAATGAAAATATTTGAAGATCCTTAATTCCTGAATTCCACACACACGGTGGTTCCCTCAGCCACCCTCACTTCAGACTAAACTCCACAGATCAGTGTTTGTATTCCTTGTCAGAATTACTGAATGCATCATTCCAGCCCTTGACTGAGCACCATATATTGTTACTCATATGTTATCTCCAGGAAACAGTTGACGTCTTTAAATTCCTTTTGCAAGTTGCCAAATTAGCTGGTCTGAGAACTCAAATCCACAACTCACCCACAAAAAAGACACAGGCTTCATCTTGGCAGTCAATATTTCCCATATTGCCTTCAGATGTATGCCATTCCTGGAAGGAGCAATTCCATAAAAACTCTAGTACATGTTTAAATCCCTAGCACATGTTCACATGCATCTCTTTTGAGGAAAGCACATGCTTAAAATTAAGCATGTGGCCTAAAAACTTCAATGAATACCAGTGCTTTCTTAAACTGGTGACAGTAGGAAGGAGAGTCTGAGCTCTCCATGCCCAAGCAGCTGCTGAGATGCTCTCAGCAATGTGGGTACCACTTGGCCTGTACCAGTGCTAACAGGCTGTCTCCTGTAAATCACTAGGCAGCTGTCAATTAGTGATGTGTGCTGGTTGTTTAAAATACATTTACTTTCCTCACTGAAATTTTGCTTTTGGACTAGGTTCTTTTTTCTTGTTTCTTTCTTTATAGTACAGGGTTGGTCAAAAGCAAGTGGAATGAAAGAAAGTCCTTGGCTTTTTGCAGGAGACTCAATAAGGTTATAGAACTTGCAGAGGAAGTTTTAGTTTGCTTTTTGTTTAATGTTGTTTTCCCAAATGTTTCTGAGACTCAGGAAAATGAACCTCAATCCTTTAATGAGTCTGGGCTTCCTGAGGTTTTCCCCTTCCTTGCATCTGAAATACCTTTGCCTACCTCTAGCCAAAAGGGGAACTGTTTTGCTTTTTGCGGTTTCACCAACATTTCAGGATTTTATTCATTGACTGATGTTTATAATGTCCCACCAAGGGCCCAAGGAATCTTTTCCTTCTGCCTGTCTTTTCTATTTTTTATTTTAGAAACACAAGATGGGGAACTATCTTAACAGAAGAATGACTTCTTATATTAATCAAACTATAATGATTGACCCTGATTGTTTGTTCATTAAAAAATGAAGCAGAACCATCAGTTTCTGCCAAATAAAACACTCTCAGCTATTTCAATTACTGTTTTAATTGGCTGGACCTGCCTGTCAGATTATCCTCTAATCTGTACAAGAATGTTGTTTGGAAGAGATGAGGCATGCCTGACTTGGAGACCACAGTCATCATTCCAGCACATTCCAGTCCAAATATCGCTCTGTTAGCACAATATAGCTCTCGTGGAGCTGCATGACCAGTAAGTCCTGGGTCTGCTTCCTTCTGGAGATCCAATGTAAGACACTTTGGCTGCACCACTGGAAATGCCTGAAGACATTGATGTGAAGGAAAAAAAGTGAAAGTGAAAGCTCTAAAGTTTTACAAATGGGCACATTTGGAGTGTTTACATATTATCAGAGCTGCTGTTAGGATGGATTTAATAAGTTATAAGAAAAATTGTGGAAAAGCAGTCTTGGGACCTGTGAACCCTCACAGAGAAGCCTCTCCATAATCTTGACTCAGGATTTACCATTTCAGTGAATCTGTGTTGTCTATGGACATTAATATTTCTTAAGAATCACCACATATTTGTCCTGCTCCTTGCATCCTTTCCCTAAGCTACTGCCTTCCACTGGAGAGGATACTGGTCTAGGCAGATCTTTTTTCTGAGACAACACAAATCCACTTTAGAATTCCACTGAACAAGGACTGTACTTTAGAGGTGAATATGACAATCCTACTCTCTTCCTGTGCTTTTGTTTGCATAATAGAACTGGTTTAGGATTAATGAACTTGTTTTTTTCCCACAGCTGAACAATGGGACCAACAGCTAGCACTCTCCAGCACAAGTCGGACATGGTGCCAGGCAATAGTTAGTCTGAAGCCTGAAAAACCCAGGCATATGTGTGATTTTGGATGTCAGATCCTCAGCATCAATTAGATAGCTCTGCAAATTGTCTTCTGTTGATCTGCAATCCATATTAATTCAGATGCATACACAGGTTTCAACCACCATAATATCAAGTTATCTGCATGGATAAGAGAGAACAGAGAAATGGCAAAATGTAGCTTATAGAGTACCAAGTGGAATGAAATGAGAGTTTAGGATGCTTCTCTCTCCCCCTGCTTTTAGAGACAACAAAATTCAAGAGTCAGTGAGCAGGTCATAAAGCACTGGCCACATGTAAAGGACATACAGTCACTTTTTTTGCAATAAGCAATTAATGCAAGCTGACAGATCAGGGAAATAACAATGCTCAAGCAGAGCAAGTAACAGACCAATAAATCAAACCATCAAAAGGCCAAAGCTTCATGTTTAACTTTGACCTTGATAGTTTATATATTTAATTGTTAATGCAAAACATGAAATTATATTTGCAACCTAGTAAACTATGGAAAGGCAGGTTTTTATATTCTACAGTTTATACAATGAGGATAAACCAAAACTGAAATTTCTTTGAAGAGATCTGTTATTGAACCAAACCTTCACCAGTCTGGTTAAACTTCTATGACAGGGCCTGCATTTAAAGACTTTCATTTTCTTATTCAGTATTTCTATAATGGAGGAAAACAGGAAAACCTTTCAGAGGCAAACAAACAATGTCCTACAGACTTGTTTTTTAAAAGTCTTATGGTTAAACTGCATAGCACTTTTTCATATCTGTACAACAAACACAAGTCTAAAGAAGATGAGCATGGAGGCAGCGCATGAACTCAAAGAGAAATGCAGCTCATAGAACTTCATGATTTTTCAATGTTTAAATACTTTTCAGAATTTAAACTGGTTGAGTATTTTCAGATAGTAAATGAATTCCCTTTATCGGTTGCTCTAGATACAAAGTAGAAGTTAGATAACTGCTAATGCTCTCTAAACAGTGGTTATATTTATACCACTCTGTTTATGTTGATTTATGTTGATATTTGATACCAAATGATGGCAAAAATATGCATGGGACAATCATGATCTAGAAATTATTTTGGTGATTGTCTTAAGTAATTTGTGGAAGACCATATTTTATCTGCCTAGGGTTATTCTACACTGTGTACTGATATCCATCACAGTTGGATAGAAGGGACATTAACATCAAATCATGAGTAGTGCCAGAACCCATATTGGAGATCCGAGATTTACCAGAGATTTTTTTCAGAAGAACTTCTTGCAGAAGATTGCTCAGTTTATGCCTCAATTTTTAGAGTAGGGTGGAGGTGGGTATTTTATTTCATAATATTTTAGTTTGGTTCCTTTCCTGAAACACTAGTGATTTGGAGATCTTGTTGTGTGTATCTCTGTCTGTCAGATATTTCAGTAAATGTACATTTAAACCCATCAGTGAATTTCAATCAAACTCAGTAGATGGGAAAAGAGACTTGACTTATATGTAATGACAGATGAATGCTCACTATAAGATGACTGTGGTGAACTAAACATGAGGCAAAAATATCACAAAACTGAGACCTGATGAAAGCTCTGCTTCTGGCAGAGGCATCAGTAAGGTTTATACCTAGCTTTGTATCACAAACCTCACTTCTTAGTTATGGTTTCTTTTATGTGTGGGACTAGGACTGCAGAAGAGGGAATGATGAAGCTCTAGTAATGTGAATCTCATACTCAGTTCAGAACAACTTCCATTATAAGAAAAGTAGCAATATCTCCCCTTGACTTTGTTTTGATATCCTTAGATTGAAAAAGTGTACTCAAAAAGTAACATGAAACTTAGTTTGCTTTAATTTCATGAAAGGTTAGGTCCAAACTGAGTTGTGGATTTTTCCTCTCAGGAAATGTGGGCTTAGGAAAAAACCAAAAAGCCCCAGATGAACTATCAAAAATGAAATTGCAGTGAGCTGCTGTCCATGCCCTGACTCCCCTTGTCGTTACCCAAGCCACTGAGAGCAGGTCTGATCATACAACACTTTCTCAGCTGAATAGCCCTGGGGATTCACACAGGCAGGTATTCTACAGCAAAGACTATCAACCAGAGCCTATAGTTGCAGTTTCACCTCTTGACCTGTTCAATCTGACAATAAAAAAATCTATGTCTTTCATGAGTCCTTGCAACACATTTTAAAGCTGGTTCAAAAGGTGTTTATTTTTCCTCCAAAACAAAGAAGCATTATGGAGTCAACAAAATTGTTCCCACATCAAGCACAGATCCTCTTGGCATGGAGACAGCTCCAAAGAAAGATGCTAACCACTTAAACTTGGCTGCCAAAGAGTTTCATATATTTTTTGTATTTTCCCATGTGCACATATTGCCAGAACTTTGCTGAAAAACAAGAAAGGCAGTGTGAATAACCTGAACTTTCTGCAATTTTTATTTCCAAATACTTGCTATATGACAGAGGGTGATGGTGATGATGATGATGATGATGAGGAGGAGGAGGAGGAAAAGAAGGAGGAGGAAGATGAAGATGGTAATGATGATGATGATGATGATGATGATAATAATAATAATAATAATAGTGGGAAATCTATGAGGAAGAAAAGGAATTATGAAGAAGAGTTTGGAAATGCTATATAATGATGGCATAATAAATGCAATAATAATGATGGCTATATAATGCTATATAATTATAGCATTATTACAATTGCTGTTGTAGTAAAATCTTTTTAAAAGTGACATAAAAAGAAATTTATGAATAATTTTACTTAAAGGTAAGCTATTAGATTAATCACAAGACTAAACGAGACACTTTCAAAATATGAGCAAGACAGAGCTATGAAAAATTTTGAATTTCAAGAAATAATACTTGTACCCTTTGCAAAGATGGACAAAATAATTTATGTGTGTCTCACTGTTTACTTATAGTTAGACTCTGAGGAGAGATATCAGAAGAAGAATCAAAGATTGTTTGGATTACAAAGAAAAGGATCATTTGGGCAGCCACAGAAAGTGTGAGTGGAAAGGGTTTTGAAAGTATGATAAAAAGGATTGGTTTTAGTTAGACTACACTTGAGTTGACCTCAAGCCATTCGGGATACAGTTGCAGAGAAAAAAAAAAGAAAAAAAAACAAGAAAAAAACCAAAAAAGCAGCCGAGCAGAAAGAAGCTGGAGAAGGAAAAAAGGTGACATTTTTTGAAGCAGGGCTTGACTCAGAGTTAATAGCCAAATGTGTACCACTGGTGTCATACAAGTGGTGAGTGGCGGGGAAGAAGAGATGAGTTGCAAAAGCCTGGGAGGTTGATGAACATTCACAGCTGACCATTGCATGTGATGGGGCACATATTCCACTGAGGCACAGGAATACTGTATGACTGCAGCAAACAAGCAAACCTTAATTTAGGAAGTAGCTGGATTTCAGACCTAGACTGTCAAGTTTTGTGGTGAAGCAAGTTCATGCAGTAAGAGCAAAGGAAGAATACTTTCAAATAACTATTTTGAGAAAATGCAGGTTCGATCACTGCAAATCTTTGAAGAAAAGTGTAATGTTAATGTACATCTTGTTGAGAATATTGAGAATTCAGAGTAAGTAGCTATTCATTTTAGAGGAATATTTAATTGCTTTGTGCACACACCTTTAAAACATATTTAGATCATCAGTTGAAACATGCTAAAGTAATAAAAAACCAGTATTAGCTGTATGTGTAATCATTTTAATAGAACAATAACCTTTTCTTAGGAAAGAAAAATAAGAACAATATTAGCTTTAAGAATGCCTTAAAATTCTATTCAATTGAAGTACCTCTCAAAATTGATCATTTTGGGCTGTACTCAAACCACCTGAACTGTCCTTGAGCTTTCCATATCTAAGAGAATTAAGTATGTTTTCAAGAGCCTTTCAAAGGGCTTACCTGTTAAGCAACACAGCAGTTAAAAAAAGCTAATAAGAAAAAACAAGTACAGACACTTAGCTAAAATACAATACTGTATTTATATCTTGTCTTGAGGACAAACTTGTTTATATGTTCATCTAAGTGCTTTCCTAAATCTAGGAAATCTATGCTCACAATTAGATATGAAATTGGTGATGAATTACAATATTGCATCAACCACACTCTCTCAAATACTGCTTTAATTAGCAAATGGTCCTGTTTCACCTGAGATTATCCTGATCACATTTTTAAAGCAGTAGATGAGAAAAGCATTTGGGGAATGGCTAATTTATCAGTGCATTGTTTATAGCCTGTACTACATGTGCCTTGGGGGGAATAAATGAATGGTTTTTAACTTTTTTTTTTTTTAAACTAGAGTTGAATATTTTAACACTATTTATGAAGCCACACATTTTAGCATTCAGAGCAGTCAGAAACATTCCATAGGCATCTGCTGGGACATGGACTACTAGTCTGCCAACTTTCTGTGGGCAGTATTTTTTTTACTGCAATGAAGAGAATTCCTTTGAAAGAACAGGCAAATATATGTGTAGTTTACATACTTTTGTAGTTCACATATTTTGTGGCTAAAAATATCCAAAGTCCACACCCCACCTTTAGACTGAGGCTTGGAAGCAGATCCAGCTGCGGACTGCAGCTCTTGTGTGAGGCTGATTTTCTCATGTGTGAAAATAATTTATTAAAAAAATAAAACAAAATGAAAAAATCTTGCAGGAACTTTAGATCTTGGAATCTGTTATGGAATGAATATTTCTTTCATAATTTTATTTCAGAAGATGATAGGTCCAGCTGTCTCTGTATAAGGATAAACTTGCTTTCTTGGACAGAAGCAGAAAAAATAAAATACAAAGATTTCCTAAAATCTGATGCTTGGACTGACCAAGCTGAGGGAAAATATCTCACTTGGCTTTAAAGACTCCAATATCACAGCAACAGACTGTCCTAGATTTCTGGCAGGTTTACTCACTTGTTTGTGGTCTCATAATGACTTTCTCAAACTGCTTTTACTACTGAATTTAAGTAGGATGCTGCTTATGCTCCTGCAGTTCTTCTACAAATGCAGATGAGCAGCACATGAAGGGCAAGACCCCAGTTCTATTTCTGCATCTGGACAAGATGCGGAGAATAGGAACTGCTCTTACAGATTAAGAAGGTAAAAGTAGTCTTTTTAATCTGACTATGCTATATTATTCCATGCCAAATTAACATCTAGAGTTGCAAAAGCATAGCTGCAAAAATATTTAAGGTGAGAACATTTATTCTGAGCTGTTTTCTTTAAAAAGAGTTAATTTGTATCTAAAATGATAATCCAAAGAAAATTAAAGAATAAATGATTTATCTGTTGTGGCAGGTTCCTTGGCTAGATGCCAGGTGCCCAGTAAGATGCTCTCTGACACCCCCTTCTCAGCTGGATCAGGGAGAGAAAATAAGATGGAAAATAGCTTGCAGTTTGAGATAAGGTAGTTTACTAAAGCAAAAGTGGAAGGTTGTGCATGCATAAGCAAAGGAAAAAACTGAAGGTTTTATTTTCTAGTTCCCATTGACAAGCAATACCTGGCCACTTTCTGGTAGGCAGAGCTCCAGCACCTGTAGCAATTGCTCCAGAATGCCAATGTTGTGAAGAACAAATGCCCGCTTTTCCTCCTTCTTTTAATATTTTCCTTTTACTGCAGTGGGAAAAATGAACTCCATCTCAGCTAGACCCATTACACCTGGACATTTGTGCAATAGTGTGAACATAGGGGCTTTTTGTGTGTTTTTTCTGTGTTTACGGCAACTACTTATCTTTCTTCCTGCGTCACATCCCCTCTTCTTAACCCAGCCCAAAATGTAATTCAGCTGGTAAATAGGGATGTGGTGGTTTGCCCAGAGGGTGGAGGGGGTGTCCTGCTGCCAGACCAGACAACAGCAGTGGCTATCGATGGGTTGCTGCATGTCCAGACGCCTTGGACCAGTGCCCGGAGCACCGGTGCAAGCTGACTCTCCAGACACCCTGGGCTCACTGCACGTACTCACAGGAGTTAATCTTTGCATCTAGCCTGATGCACCCAAAAACATTCCTGACCACATATGTTAGCCATCTGTGCAGTGCATGCATACATATATTCCAGTCCAGGATTTCCCAGACGGAAACACAGGAGCACTTACTGTACACACACTGGGGTAGCCATCGTTAGGCATGACTTGGGTCCATGTTTGCACTTCTCAGCACACAGACAGCATACCAAATCAGGTTTCATTCACATGGATGCAAGCACTCATCCAAACATAGAGTAAAAATTTAAATTATTTCTATATTGTAATGGCTTCCTATCTTCCACCTAGAAACTTGCTGTCAGCAAAGAAATTTATTGGTTATGAGAAGAGGGTAAAAAAAAACCTCAACTTTTTTAAACTAGAAATGTAATTTGCGTTGTTCCTAATTTAATTTTTGTACTATTCATTCTCAAGAAGTACTTGTTTGACCTGAGGTTCAGTTTCCAGGGTATGGCTCACATCTGTTGTTTTCATCATGGGAAATAACTTTCCTTTCCTTTGACAGATAAGTAACATCAGGAAACTGCTGTTTAACTGGCCACAGTTGCCACCAACAAATTCCAAACAAGCTGTGTTTCTTGTTCTCTTTGGGATATCTTGTACCTTGCTGTGGTATCATTTGCCATCATTTGTCTCTAGTTGGCAAAAATATGCATGTATTTCACTATGGACTTTCCTCACTTACTTGTTAAAGAGTAGCTCAGACCTCCCGAGCAAGTTAACGCCACAGGATTATTGATCGTATGCAACCAGCAAAATGTACTGCCTCTAATCTTGCCAATTCCTTTGTTTTCACTAATTCAGTAAGATTTTATTGTTCCTTCTGCTCTACATTAGTTAGATTAGGTGATATTTCTTGATGGAAATCTGGGCAGTGTGAAGTCACAGAGCCTTTCACATGAATTTACAAAGGAATAGTATTCCTTTGGGAACATCTGCGTGCTTCAGCAGCACCTTCAGTGTGAGGATGTCTCTTTCTGCTTCCCAGTTAGATTTTCCCTCTTTTCTGTTCACAGAAGTATGTTAGTTTGTAGAAAATAAAGAGAAGAAAGCACAAGGATGTACTTGTGATCACAGATTTGGTTCTGGATGGCATTCACTAGCAAAAGGAATCCTTTCTCTGATAACTCTGTGTAGTGGATCATGAAAAACTTGAAGGGAGCCACTTAAGTGGATTTTGAGAGCCCTTGACTGTGAACTTCAATGCTGACTTTGTTCTGGGCATCAGATTATTGATATGTATATCATCTGTTGTCTTTCCTAAGGCTTGTTTTATCCTAAAGGTACTCAAAAAGAGAAATCAGTTATGTTGACAGGAATGTCTTTGGGAAGAGACAGAGCTAGCTCATCATGAGGGTAGTCAAAGACTGGCTAGCCAAATCTGCCTGGAGTATCGCTTGTTGTCTTTTAAAAAATATAAAGGAGTCCAATGAGTATTAAACAAAGTTAAGCAGATCCAAAATAGAACTAAGATTGGTACACAGGGTTTGCACCCAGGTAACAAGTGATGGAAGGGACTTCCACAGAGAGTAATGAGCAGACTTACCTTCTGAAAGAATATTTGTACCCTACACCTATTGGAAGTGGAGCTAGTTGAAATACAGCCACTGTAGTGCTTAGATATTTCACAGCTCAGATAGGCATCTGTGGTTCAGTATCAGCCTCATCTTTTATTGCTGGACTGTGTGCCTTTAGACTGAGGCTGATGCATGTCTGCCCATCACAAACCCATAGCAGAGAGTGCAAAGCCAGCATAGGCATACCCAGCACCACAAATGCAGTGAGCTCTCTCATTGTTTTTTCTTGGTCACTTCTAACTTAGTTTCAGCTCTCCTTCTCCAGCATATCTCATTTATACTGAAGCCATTCATTTTGCTGATTCTAAGACCTATTGCCAATAGCACTGTTGTAAACTCAAGAAGTCTTCAAGCAGCTTCTAAGGGTCGATTACTGTTGTTCTCAGTAAATGCGTGCATGTGTGTGTTTGGCTTGCTGGAGGCCTGAGTACATCTCTCCTCAAAGCAACTTGATGTGCACCAAGACCTGCAGAGCAGCACCTGCATTTATGCAGTGAAATGTTTTTCAGTGAAAAATTGCAAATCCCAAGCAGTGCCATTCGTGCACATCTACAAACTTTGCTGCCAGAGTAGGCATCAATTCAGTAACACTGTGGTCACACTGATGCCGTGAAAGTGTATTTACAGCAAAAGTCAAGAGGTCCCTGGTTCGAACTATGAGATTTTAATTTAATCCACAGAATCCCCAATTCCAGAACAGAAAAGGTGTTCCAAAACCTTGGCAAACCTTTCAAACTCTGCCTCTGTTCTTCATTTCTGGGAATAATCAGAATCAATGTGGTTAATACATAAATCAAATAAACTCTATATGTAAATCAGTTCAGCCACACAAAAGGCACTAAATAAAAAATACCTAACAAAGGATCATCACAATTTATAGCTTGCCAGGCTTAAAGTTATGACAATGAAGTTTCTTGTTTTCTCTAGAATGGTCCTGTAGATTATTACCCAATGAGAACTGCACCCCATTGAAGAATGCTTGCCTGGAAATCTCACACAATGAAATGTCATATTTCTTGCCTGATCTATAACAAAAATGAACACTTCAGCAGAGGGTCAAGGGAATGACATGCCATTACTGCAGAAATTTTCTCCTATGGCTACTCTTTATTCTCCCAGTGGGATTCTTCCCAGGATAATGCTGGAAAGCTGTTTGCACATGAACTGCTTCCCTTTTAGATCTAGCAGGCTGACAGGAATCATTCCTGCTCTAAAGACCCTGAAGTCAAGTGAGCTGAACTCTTTTGGAGTGGAGCTCCAGTGCTTACAGCTTTTCTATTGAAAAATGGCTCTCTATAGGGTGAAAGAATGGAATTTTCAAAAAAACTGTTCATCCTAGATAAAGCAAAACTGAACTAGAAAGCAATTCACAAACATGGGAAAGACAATGTAGGCACAAGGTGCTCTGTTTTTAAGGGACTGTGAATAAGCAGCTTAGTGATACTGGTATAATAGCAGACAGAAGTGGGTGCATGCACTATGCAGATCAGAAATGGATGTACCCCTTCCAAAAACCAGCATGTGGACAGCCTAGCAACAATCACATGCTTTTCATGCAGCAGCTCTAATGCAAGTTTGGCCCAGATAAATTTGAAACGCAGGTTTGGGAAAACAATAATTTGGTGTAATGAATTTGTTGACAAAAAAAATCAGGGAGCTCCTGTTCTGCCACAGAGGTACACTGAAGAGAGCAGTGGTTTTCTGAGTCCCCAGCTTTGCTCATCCAAAGGCACATGGGAGGAAAGACTGAGAATTGCAGAGTAAGACACTCCATTGGTGTGCTTTTCTTGTAGAGAGTTTTTGCTACTGAGCTCTGGAGGAGGAGGGTGGAAGGAGGAAAGGCTTCCTAAACCTCTTGTAGTGTACCAAACCCTTGTCAGAGGGATCTGTGTGAAAGACAAAAAATGACACCCCATCAGTAAGAAGTGCAAGCACTGCAGTTCAAGACAGCCTCTGCTTCAGGAGCCTTGTACTCCACCTACAACACCTGCAGGACCAAGCAGCCATTAAACGTACCAGCTACAAGAGGGGCTGCTGCTCAGCCAGTTCCTGGTCACCCTGCTCTGTCCTGCACAAATACCTCTCCAAGGCCTCAAAACCATGTCTCACTTCTTCACCCTACAGTCACAGCAGTTCTTCCTTCATCCATCCTGCCTACACCGCTTCACCTAGCAAACACACTGCACCCACTTTACACCAGTGTTAACAGCCACAGTCCCTGTGTTGATGTGTCCCTGATCTCACAGCCTGAGCAAGGACTGTCAGAACTGAGACTTGCTGCAGTCTCCAGCAGCTGGCTGGCTACAGGTGATCAGCAATGGATTTCGAAGCGGAAAAATAGAGAAAAAACTCCCATGATCTCAAATACAATAAAATATTGATAGTGTTCTTCAATGACAAAATCTGTACGTCCACACAGAGAAGTGCATATCATATTATTTCTAGTCTTTTATATCTCATTATATCTCTATTATCGAATGAATCTCTGATTATTTCACTTGCGAAGAACGAATCCGCCCTCTTCTTTAAAATATGCCTCACCGTGCAGTGGAAGACCCAGAAATTGCCAACGTACTCTATTACCTACCCTGAGCTCTAATTCCCACTGAACTCAGCCCTGAGAATAGCTGCACAGTGACTCCAGCCCTGAGGGAAGAGGATTGCTCAGGGACAGGAGGGCTTCAGGCAGGGGGCTGCGCTGCACCCAGTGAGCAGTGTTTGGCACAATGGACAATTGTCTTCCAGGTGTATTCATTTGTCTCCACCAAACAACATTCCCCAGATCACAAAAGCTTTCAGTGTGGGGACAGCTAAGCATAACAAATGACATACCAGACTTTTCTGAGGTCTTTGATGATTATAAGAGGTCTCTGTTCCACCGTTATTGACTTTGCTGTCTTTGTGTTATTGCTTTAGAATGGACTTAGTCTGTTGCATCATTTCAAGTTCTGCTGCAGGGTTTTCACTGGAAGGTAGGGAAACTGGAGAATGAAGAGGGACTGCGAAATAATTCTTAGACTGGCACTTTCTAAAGTAGTCTGTTAGTTTGTTGTCTTGCTGGCTACAGGCTTTGTTGTCTCCACTCTTTTTTTTACAAGGCACACATTTTTTACAGAGTGAACGATCTTCATGCAACTCCAAATAACCACTTATTTTGGTAAAAATTTATAACACCAGATTCTACTTTTAGCCAGGAAATGCAAACAAAGCTTGGAGACAGCTTGTTCCCTGACCCCAAATTCATTCCATGTTGCTATAGCATCACTCCCTGAGAAAATGGAACCAGCTCTTTTCCTCTCCTTAGACCTGCTCAATGGGCTTTTGTCAGCTGTTGAATTATAGCATTAAAATTCAAATACTAGGGACTTAATGGAGGATTATTATGACACCCTGGTGCATTCTTTGTGTTGCTCTTGGCAACAAACCCAAGGAATGAGTGAAAGAAATAAAAACGAAGAGCTGTCTTGTTAAAATCATGCTGGTGCTATGACATATTTAGGAGAGAGAAAAATGGTTCCCTAACCTTGACTATTATTGTTGTACCAAATTGCCTGAAAACTCTTTTCAGCCAGTAAGAACTGCTTGCAGCTGAACTCTATGTCAAACCTGTTATCATTTTCTGAAAACAGGTTTCCTTCTACCTTGTGCACAAAATAAATGGGATCAGCATTTAGGAGAAGGGTATTGCATCTGCTTACTACTTTCCCTTGCTTACCAGAAAATAGCAATACTTTGTAATATTCTGGCATCTTAAAAGTGCCAGAGGGATTGCTTTAAAGCAGAAAGTGTAATCTGTCTCTCTCAGAGTATATTTACATCCTGCATATGCATGACTGTCACATAAATGCGCAAATTGCTCATGTTTTCTGCTAATGTCTTTAGATTGGAGGAAAGTTTCTTCAAAAAAGAATCAGCTGTTTCATAGAACAGAACAGGATTTTGTGTTGGGCTTTAAATAGGAATTGCATTCTGCACCATATAACCAGACTGCGTGGTGAAACATCCAAGGATTCGCGGAGGAAGAATACTCCGCTGCTCAACGGTTTTCTCTGGGGCAACTGGGCTCAAATTTATCTCCAGTGTAACAGCTCTGAATTCTCCATAGGAGTATTTCCACTCTTTTTCTTGGTTCTATTTGTATTAAATATATATAAAGCCCAAATTTATCTGGAAAGATGAATATTATATTGATTTGAACTATCTAATACGACAGTAGCTTGAAACCTTGGAGAGCACCTTAACATGTCCTTGGCAGACTATGAGCACAATATTTTTAACGTGGTGACATTAAGATTGTGAGCTAAAGCTGAAATATGTAGGCAGCTCTTATTGGGGGTCAGTTATCCTGAACTTCTTTTTCTGGGTGTTGAGAACAGACCAGGGCAAGCTTATGACACATGACCATGCACTCCTCTGTGTTTGGCTGAGAAGACTCTGCTAACAGCAAGCACCTGACTGGCGAGCATGGTTGAGATAGAAGCAAATCGGACAGGGGTTATAGACAAAATCAAGTAGTAGTCAACTAATGATGACAGCAACAACAACAATAAAATAATCTGACCTCAGACATGTTCACCTTGGCACTTCAATACAAAAAAACCTTTGAGCGAGAAAAGGCTGCTCCAGTATTTGTTTTCATTAATAGAAAAAAAAAATCCCAAACCTGAAAGCATTCTATTAAATTTTCTCTATAGACTACAGTCTAATCCCCCCCCCAAAAAAAAAAAACTCAAAAAAAAAGCTGGATTTTGAGACCTGCCTAGCCAAAAACACAGAAGAAACAGGAGAAAAGTGTTTCTTATACCATGGAGAAATCAGTGGCTGTAGTGATATGTTCCTAGGGTTTTGTGTAAGCTTGCCTTGCACAGAGAGCTGTTGTTCTAGGGCTCAACACTCAGGATTTATCTGGTCCTAGGCTGAGAATCAGAGCAATTGACTTCTTGAGGTGATTAATGAATTGCTCTGTCCTCTTAAGGGCTTCAAATGGGAAACTGATTAAGCCCCAGGTGCTTCAGGAACCATTTCAAGTTTAAATTCATTTGAGGTATGCCCACTATGTCTGCAACCAGAGTACAGCTGTCGAGTGAAATCAGTGGCAGGAATTGTGCCAAAAAATAAGTCAGCTGCTGGGAAATTCAGGAGAAAAGCTACCTTGCTTACCAGAAGGACAAAGAGAGAAGAGAGGCCTCCAAGGGGGCTCAGGGAATGGTAAAAACATCTGAGAGGGAAGTGTAGGAAGTGCAAGGCAAAGTTTTGAATGTGCTTTTCTAATGGGATATCTTTTATTTTCGCAATGAAAACATGCCTTCCAAAGTACTGATCTTTATTGATGTCTCCCAATGTCTAACTGAAAATATGTCGAACAGGTTAGTCTAAAATGTATGATAATATGTCCCAAATAGCCACCCTGGAAAAACAGCGTGTAATGAAAATTATGACTGTGTAGAATGAAAGTAATGACCAGCATAATGTGTGGAAGAAAACATACGACCACCAGGTGCAGCAACCTAAGGAGTGGCCTTGTTTTGACAATTTGTTTGCTCTGGTGGAGATGCCACCTCTGCTAGAGAAATAATGTGAATGTTTTTAATTTCCATTATGCCCATTTTAGCACCTGGTGTTTTTTCTTTTTTTGTTTCTGTGGAGTAAAATTGCTCCTCTATTCTCTGCTGTTGGCTTTGCACAGTGCAAACTGGCCATGTACAGTAAAGAGAACTAAAAAAACCCAAACCAACCACAAAACCCAGCAGCTATCCCATTATCTCATAAATACCTTCCTGTTTTTGTTTCCAGACTATCAGAAATTATCTTCTCAGAGTACTGTGTGGCTGGAACACCTGAGAAATTTTTTTGACAGGTTCCCACTGAAAAGGCTTTAGGATGTGACTGCAGTTTTTCTTACAGATGTTGCTGGCCACACAAACATCAAGAACACACAGTAGCTGGCTGGCTCTGGATTATCATTGTATTTCTACACTAAAAATTTTTAAGTCCTGGTATATCCATTGATAGAATTTTGTTCCTTTTATTTGAACATGATTGCTTACTGATATTTGTAGCATTTGTGTTTTAAATATGCTTTTAGTTTATAGAGATGGTGAGCAGTTTAGAGCCTTTCTATCATCAAAATTAAACTAAGATGCTATGCAAGGTTTTAAAAGTATTATTTACCCTTGAAAAAGTACTGTTGGCTCTTAAAACTATCTCAAGTTACTGCAAATGCCATAACCACTGCACACAATTAACAAAGAATGAGGTGAGAATTCCAAATTGTAGGAAATACATTTTTCTCCAATTCAAAAAATAGGCTTTAGGGCACTAGTTATATTACAATTTCCAAAGCAAATTATAATCCTACCACAAAAAGTGAACATTTCCTATCAACAGGAAACAAATCACAATACTGTGGGAAAAACAAAAAGTCCCACATACCTGGCTGACCTCAGAGAAAATCACCTACTGGGAGGGAAAAAAAATATTGTTTTCTTTCAGTAGGAGTCCTTTTTTTTTGTTATTTACTTTTTTTTTTTTTCCTGATGATGGGCCATGGCCACACTGAGTTGTACCTATGGAACAAAGAAAGAATTCTATAAATAGTAAAGCCTTTATTGATATAGAACTTGGCTCTTTTTTGATCTTTCATGTTCAAGAAATACAGATAGAAGTGCTATGTGTGAACCTGTCTTTTCTGGACTGGCTTCAGAAAGACTTGGCAGAGAAGCCAAATGACAAAGCAAATGGAATTAGTCTTCAGGCAAGTATTGGACTACGAAAAAATCTCAAGGTTTCCTGTGTATTAACATAAGTGTTTTCTATAGCTTTTGGCTATTTTCTATTTTGTCACTGTCAATGAACACAGCAGTAGCCAGCTTCTTGCCTCTTGCTATGCAGAATCTCATTCTACTCTAAAAGCTACTTCTTCCCACTGCCATGATAAATCCTGAAGAACTTCTTCTTCATGGCTAGGTGTGGGGTGTTATTTGTCTGCAATGCCAGTTGTGAGAAACACATCTGCTTTTCACAAATGAATGAGTGTTTACACTGAGTTCCTTACTGGCTGTATTCTACATATTCCACAGGTTTTTCAGAGCTTAGCTATGGGGACAACTGCAGTTGACAATGCTAGCCAAAGGAAACATATTATTTCAATATTTGTTGTTGAACACCTGATATTAATGGTATTAAAATGTGGTTTTATCTTCTATCCCTCTTTATTGATCTGCTGCTTTTAGATTGCACTTAATTTTATAGGTTTTCTGTGACATGTCATATAAATTCATTAGGACCAAATCTTGTCTCAGACCACATAATCTGTATTGAGAACGCAGAAAAGAGGTGAGAGAAGAGGTAGTCATGGAATGATGATGTGACTTTCTGAACTTCGGGAACAAAGTAACATTTTGGGAACAGAATGCACTTCTTGCTTGTCTGCCTAGCAGTTTTAAAGTTGTCTCCAATTTCCTACTGCATTAATGACCCATTTTACTTTCCTGTAACATTTGAATAATGAAATATTTGTTTACATAGCTCCCAAAATCAGATCCAAGATGATTTTTTTCCCAGGCAAAGATTATGAAAAAAAAAAAGAAAAAAAAAAGAAAACTACCTTTCCAGTAAATAGTTTAGTGTTCTAAAAATTAATAAAATTATTAAAGGAAAAATGTAAACTATGTTTAAAGTGCCATGAATTTTATGAAACAAAGAAATAAAAAGTGGATATGAAAACTAGTTTGCTTGAAAATAGACCATTGTTGTTCTGTTTTCATTCCAAACCATATAACCCATAGCCCATAAAGTCCATCAGTGTAACTTAGAAACTTGTCAATTCCTTTAGTGTTTCCCATCTTTCTCAAAGACAATAACACAATCTTTGTAGATCTTCATTTGTAAAGGGTTTTGTTTTTCTGTAAAAAAGTCCCAAAAATCAAGTTGTAAATTTTTCTTTAATGTGTTCAAATCATAATTTGTTTTTGTTTCATCACTGCTTCTTTCTTTAAGATAGCATCTTTTTCTTTAAACTGTTGAAATGTGTATGTCAAAAGCAACCTTCTCATTCTCAGGCTTTTGTGACCATTTTGTGATGCTCTTGAGTTTTTCAATGTCTCTAATAAGTTGCAAGTTTTCATATTTTTTCCTTTCAATAATGATGTTTCCTTTTTATTTATCTATTTTCAATTTTCCAGCTCTTGCTCCAAGATCGTCTCCAAATTTGGTAGCAAAGTCAATGGGATACTTCCTGGCAAATATATTGCCTGCATTTTTGTTCTGTGATTGCGTTCACTAAGTCCCTGCTAATATCCCAAGACCTTGTGGGGGCAATAAAAGCCTGTTTTCTTTTGCAATAATGTTTTTGTGCAATCCATTTCCTTCTGCTGAATTAAGAATGACTTTATCTGAAAAAGGTTCTCTTATTTTTATAACTGGGGACTGATGTAATGGTAGCAATTTAGAAATAGGCCTGGGCAATGTTTTTCCTTCGTGTGAACATATGGTCTAATCTACAAACAACATGCAATGGTGATTTATCAAACGGGCTTATTTTTTGCGGTATTTTATGTTGTACTAGGCATTCATTTAGACTGGAATAAAATTAATTCTTTAGCTCATATCTGAGTGTGCTTTCAGATGGACAGCTAGCTCTTTTGCACTAGCTGTGCAACAACACCATATCACTGTTTCTTTGACTTGGTGACCGTCACAATATTTCCATATTTCAATGCAATTTGCTGTATAGGGTTTTCTTCCCTTACAGTGTGTCTAGTTTATTCCATTCCTCATTTATCCTCGCTTTACAAACTGTAACAACATTCTTCTATTTTCATAGGTTGGGCATTTCTTTCCCTGCACTCTTTGTTGGCTTTGTCACTTGATCTACAATGTGTCAAATGATTTTTCACAAACATGTTTTTGATTAGTAAGGAAAGCTTCATTACACTGCTCCTTTGGCTATGAGATCATACCATTAAAAAGAAGACTTTTCCCTTAATCTTTTCTTGATTTTCTGTTTAAGGGACTTTTATGTTTGCTTACATCTTCACAATTTATTGGAAGATTTCATACCACCCTATCATTTCCACCAAACAATATAATGATTTGCAGTTATTGGAGAGTATTTGATTGCACTTTCATGTACTGTGGACATCAAAAATTAGTTCTTTATCATATTAATGGGACTTTCTTGAGTCCAATCTGTTCCTCAATCTTAGCTAAGGGATTTATTTGTGTGCCAATTATCGGGACATTCAAAAAGGGAAAATGGTGGTCAAAATCTTTTCCTTATTTATATCCAGTTCAAACCGTTCCCTGGAAGGGATTGCATGGGTACCACTGGTTTTAAAAAGTAGTTCCCAGAGAAAACAAAAGCAGGGAAATTGGATTTTTGCTGGAATCATACTAAAGCTTTACTGGAATCAGATTCAGTACTCAAAGTAACTCCAGATTTAAAATTCAGTCCTTGCCCAGCTGGTTTTCAGCCAGACTTCATTATTTTTGGTAAGCTCATTTAAATTTTTACTTTTTTCCTCAATCTGCCGACAGCTGGAACATTATACATAGATTTCAGCTCTTGTTTTTCTTAAAATTTTAGCTAATATCTGTGCAGTTAGCAAGCCTGTTAATCTAGACTTATGCAAGGGACAACAGAAGCATTTCTCCTCTACCTGAAATACAACAGCATTAAGGTAAGGGCTACCCCTAGGAAATCAGAATAAAATTTATTACAGCTATTTCCAATGAATCTTTGATAACAAAGTGCTGAAAAAGAGTTGTTGCAGAGAGTTTGTCAATTTTTATAACAAGGTTTAAAGTGAGTTTTTAATCCTAATTCAAGATTCCATTCTGCAAACATAACCTTGTTTTACTTACATTGAGAGAAATTTCTTAACCAGTTTGCTCTCAAATACCAAGTGAAACATGCACTCTGCAGAATGGGGAATCCCTAGAGCTGGACATGAGAGTAGCAGCCAGGATTTTCACTTTTTTCCCTTACTTGCTTGGGTTTAAGCTATTGACCTCAGTGATGTCTAGTGTCATTGAGTTCCTCAGGTTAATCAGGATCTCTCAGAACATTTCCATTTGTTTCACATCTGCTACCTTTCAATTTCATCGGCACTCCATATTTCTTGTATTATGAAAAAGGCTAAATGTAAGAGTCCACATGCTTTCTCTATAACTTCAAAAATTTTTGGAAGCAACCATCACATCTGCTCAGTATTCTTGCTCTTTTCACTGTTTCATACAAAAGATGCTGGCTTTAACAACTGTTGTCACCAGTTGTGGACTCCTTTCCATGTTTTTGTCTTTCCCAGGACCACTGAGGTGCTTTTTGTGAGAAGGTATTGACAAAAGGAACAACTTGCAATTTATAGATGGAACAATTTGCAATTTACAGGGTCTCAAAAGGAATAACTGGCAATTTGCAGAAGGAACAATTTGCAATTTACAGGTCTGTGCTCTTGGCTCTCTCTTGGGCTGTTGATGCAGATGGAGATTTCTGTGGCTGACCTCAGAGGAATTCTTCTGTTCGGCAGGAAGGCTGGAATGTTTGCCTGATGACTCATCCTTGTACCCTCTTTTCCTGCTCTTGCCTCTTATATTTGAGTGATATCAGATAACATCTCTTAAAAACAAGGCCAAAAAAAGGGCTCTCAAAGCTCACTGCTCTTCATAACAACAGCTTTCGCTCTCAGGGTAACTTGTCATAGGGAGTTGGATCAGGGCAACACAATATAGGCTTTACATCTTCTGTTTCTGTGCTGGGTCCATCTGCTAAAAGTCCTCGCTCTTCTGCTACTGCAAAATCACATATAGCTCTGACATAAGGTGCCTGAACTGAAAATGTTTTAAATCTAAACACAGTAAAATAAATTCTGGAAAAAATAAGTGACTGTTTTACCAGGAGAGAAAAAAAGCAGTAATTCATATTTAGATATTGATGTTGGGTTCTGAGAATACCAAATGTCAAAACACTAATGCCAAAGCAAATAGAAACAGCCTTACTGACAGTTCCAACAAGGGATAATATAAAGTTACATACTTGTGAGTTAATGAGTGATTAACAAGTCACTCTTTTTAATTACTTTTCCAGTAGGACTTCAAAGACTTCAGATGGAATTTCAGCTGAGTTTGAGTAAGTATTGGCAAGAGGTAGTCTGCAAAATTTGTTGGGCAATGGACAGGCACTTTGGTGAGATTTCTAGTCCTGCCATCTGGTCACTTGTAAATCTCAGAACTAGGTTCTAGCTTGGCTTTTTTCTGGCATTTTAAATGCAGCTTAAATCCAGGAAATTGAACAGCTAATGAAAACCGAAAGGAAGGCAATTCAGGATGCTGATGAATTTAGATTCCTGAGCCTTCTAAAAAAAATTTTTGCTACTCCTAAAAAAAAAACCAACAAAACCAAAAAGCCAGATAATTTGAAAATTATCCTAAATATTAAAGAAAATGTTGTTGCTATTTCCTGTGGCTGAGCAAAGAAATAGAGTGTGCCTGATTAAATCCATGAAGCAGTTGGAATAGGCTCAGATCACTTTTGTCAACTATGTAGGTTTAAAAACACACGAAAATCCTTAATTTCTAAGACTGAAAGTCACAAAAAAGCACCAAAACCACCACACTTGATTTTAGTCATGGGAATGATAAAATAAAAAGTAAACAACATATAATAATAAGTTAGCAAGACTCTAGTTCTGACTCACTTTTGGCAGTCAGCAGTTTGCACCCATGCACACAGTTACAGGTAAAGGTAGACTGAGTAGAGCACTGACTATGATCTCAGTTTTGGAGTATGGATTAGGCTATTTAGAAAACAAAAATATTAAATGTAGTATGCCTGATAAATATTGACTCTCTGGCGGGTTTTAAACTGACAATGCTAAATAAAATGTGCAGTTTCTTACTGACACTTGACTTTCTTAGTGACACTTGAGCTATGAAGTCAACCCCAATAATATTATAGTACACTGAAGCAGGAACAAAAAGCAAATTAGATATCTCCTGGGGCCAAATTATTACAACAGCTTTTGACTAATTTTCTTCATTTTACCTCCCCATGCTGTTTGCCACCTAGAACTCAAAATCTGTTTCTTATGTTATGAATGCCTGATTCGTACATTCAGAAAATATTAGGTGCAAACATGCCCATGAGTTAAATAGTTACAATAAGAATGAACTGATTAATAAAACATTTTGCGAAGGCATGGAAGGATATAATACAACACTATTACAGAAGTACATTTACATAATGTAATCCTTTACGTGTTTTTTGTTTAAGATAATGGTTATAAATTTATTCAACTAGTATAAACGTGAAGCATCCATAGTCTGATTTTGGATAACCGTCCAGAATCACATATTCTCCTCCCTCGATGCTCAGCAGTCGTGTTTAAAAAGCTCATTTTGTTTTTAATAATTCTCAAGGACAAGAGCTAAAACTGAACACAAAATTAGCCATCCCAGCTCAGCTGAAACATTGTAGGCACAATTCTAAATTCCATTTTACAAAATCATCCTGGAAAAACTACTACTAAACCTAATGAGGCTGTGTGAGAAAAGGGAAAAAAGTCCAACTTCCTTGTGTTAGACTGATGAATATTTGCATTTTCATGTTTTATGAGTGTTTTCCATGCAGTTCCATAGATTAGCCAAAAAAACTCAAAAAACCCAAGATTAACCAGTTATGTCTTTGGTCTTGTTTTTCTTTGTCCAGGTTAATGGCTATTTTGAGAAAAGTAGCACAAAGCACCCTTTAGCCTATACCTGACCATACCTGATCTTCTGAAATGGTGCAGTGGGGGTAGGGATAGGTTGAAAATTCAGCTTCTATTTCTCACAGTGATACACTGTGATAGGCCTTTTACCATGAAATATGTGTTGTGTGCCCGCACAACATTGCAACCTTCACTTGTGGATGAGCTGTGAAGCCCCACCCCACTGATTTGCCCTGCAACAGTGCAGCTTTGCTCAGGACCACAGGCCAGGTGTAATCTGTCTGAATTTAGCCATTGTCTAATATATCCAGCTATGTGATCTTAATCAAACAAATCTTCTCTTACGTGCTGCTTTACACAAGATTGCCACGTTCATGTTTTTACTGTTGAGTAGATGCCAATGATGTGAATGATAAAATAAAAAGTAATTTATAAGAAGAATGCATTATAAACAGAAATTGAGTTTGTCCTCAAATTAAGCCTTTCCATGTATTTTAGAATTTTTACAACTGAGTGGCAGTATAGCAAAAATCTCCAGGTGGATGACAATTACAAGTGGAAAATCTTGCTGCAAAGTAATCATTAACACTGTTAACCAAATAACCTGAGTGGAAAATATGCTGAAGAAACAAGAAAAAAGGAATTGGTCTTATGAAGCAAAGTAACTTCATGCTTCTTTCAAATTTTCCACCGTTAGGTATTGAGAACCAGAATTAATGTTTCAGATTAAATGTAAATTAATCGGATGTAAATTAAATGTATATTAAGCAGAGCAGTAGATGGACTGTAAAGAAAAAGGCTTCCAGTACAGTGACTGACTTAATGATATATGAGATGTAAACCAAACCCATGTGAAGACAGGAAAATACAAGCCTAAAACCATCAAGCTCCTTTCACTGTTTTGAATGACCTTGGTCTAAGTTAATGATAACAATAGCTAGAATTATATCATACTTTTATTGTTATCTAATTAATTTAAGCTTTTAAGTGGAAAAAAACATAGTGTCTATGCCAAGCTTTAGCCTGCTGTGAATTAAAGTGTCTGGGTTCTAAATTAGCTGCAAAAAGAAGGTTTTAATGGGAATAGCAACTGACCCTTGGCAGTCACAGTGTTAAGAATTGCTGCTGTAGTATTAAGTTACATCCCTGTTCCCTGGGCACAGTTTTACAAGTTATATAACAACAACCATTGTAGGATTACTCAATCCCTTTACCTAACCCTAAGTGAATGCTGCATTTGTGGTTCATGTAATAGTTCTTCACTGCCATGTTTGAGAAGATGTCAGTGACAACATCAAATCCAGATCCTGCTGCCTGCCCAGACCAGTAATGTTCTGCTTACTAGTACCACCCACCCTAAGGGACATTATTTTGTTTTTCCTTCTCTCCTTCCTTAGTTGGCAAGCAATTCCTACCCAAAATTATCTACTCCTGGAAAAAATCTGCACATATAATAGACACATACACTACAGGTACATACAGTACGTACTGTAATTCATTTCTTGGCATTTGTATGAGACAACCACCCAGCTGCAGAAGGAAAGAATAAGACATATTAAAATGTGTGATACAAGTGATTTTTTGTTGGTTTGGGTTTTTTGCTTGGATTTCCTGGAAATCATCTGTACAAAAGCAGCACATCTTAAATGTTTTTGTATTCTACATAATCTTTAATGGGTATAACTTGACAATCTTCAGTTCAACATTTTCAAACCTTTCTACCTGTAGTAGGCAAGCAAAAAGCTGATTAAATTGTGTCAGTGCTGTGATTTTTCAGAGAGCAAGTCACCTGGTAGATGCCTGTTAACAGCTGCTAGGTACCATCTTTCAAAGACACAGGGCAGCTGTATTTCATTGTCTTTGTAGTCAGGAGATTACATAATTACTGATTACTAGTAGCAGCCTCTAAAATCCTCAATCTCTCTCAGCATCCTCTTTTACCAGCATGAAGGGCAGTACCGTATCAAGGAACAGTTTTCTTCTGAAGAAAATGAATGGTTTCTGTTAAGGGAAATCTGCCTCATCCCTTTTGACTCTTCCTGTCCATCCTGTAAAGCCTGGGGGCAAAAAGCCATCTGCTACCAGACTGCCCACTGTGAAGTCAGATCATCAACCCTGAAAAAACAAGGATTCAAGGAAGAACAGGCTCTCTGCCATCCCATGGACCTGTGTTCATCTAAAACCAACTGCTTTCAGTGGAAATGTGCCTGCAGAAGAAGTTCAGCCCACACTGTTTCACATCTTGTCTGCAGAGTCATCTCATTGGCAAATCAGACTGGATAAGGGATTTAGCTACTTCATGGAATTTAGCATGCCATACAACAGATGGAGATTTCTCAGAAATCTCTCTGGCATGGTTTCAGCATGCAAAACAACTGCGTGAAAGGCAATGAATACAGTAAGAAATTGAGAGGTCTCCTAAATGGTGTGCTCTGACAGATTTGGTTGCTAATGAGGCAAAAGGCAGATAAAGGATGTAGTGTGGTGAGAGCATACTGCTACCTCTCCTGATGTGAAAAGTTAGCCTAACTCAGTCCTCCTAATTTGCAGATGGGTCCCAGAAGAAGGAAGAATTTGTTATGGAGATAGGCAAAAAATGATAAAGAATTGCTTGCTCACTGTTCAAAAGTTTCTTTCCCAAAAGCATTTTACTTGAAAATGTACTTCCTTTCTGTTCTGTCCTTGTACTTCCCTCTGTTCTCAATTTTCTTCTGTCTTAATGTTACCCCTAATTTTGCTACTCCACTCTACATATATTTGATCACCTTTATTGTTTTCTTCCTCCATTTTACTATCTTCTGGTAACAGTTATGCAAATGACAAGACGCAGAAGGATCAGCTGGATATATATTCCAGTGTTTAACCTGTGAGGCAATTAAATAATTTAATCTTTTCTCTGATATTCCTTGTAGGAAGGGGCTTCTTATTTCTGCATACTCAATACAACAAACAAAATGTCTGTACAACACCATGGTGATAGCTGTCTACATAGTTCTACATTAATCAAAAGGTGACAAATGAAATACAAAAAGGAGTAGACTTTAGGAAGGTGAGGCTGATTGTGATGGAGCAACGTGGTAATTGGTAAACCTGGATCAAACAAGTATTCTCTGCTTTTTATTTGATTCCCAATGTCAGCATTAGACTTTCTAATGAATGATTCCACATTTGACAATTTTTTGAAAAACAAACTGTCATAAAGAGCTACAAGATCTTCATAGCTGCAGTTGTATCAACAACCTTACTCACCACTCACTATTTGGGTGGGATCACTGACATGGGATGCAACTACTGTAGTCAACTGTGACCTATGGATTTGTATCAGTAAACATATTTGAGGGATAGCCTGTATTTGGAGCAAGAAGGTCTCTGTTTTCATGGTCTGCTGGATGCACAGAAAATTCAGGATTATGCTTGCTTCGCTAGAAGATGGAACCAGAAGCACATACTCTGATCTCTTTAAAGTCCAATAGTGGTATGATTGCAAAATATTTGTATAGAAAGTGCAATGGTAATATAATGGTCCAATAACTGAGTTAGACAATTATAATCATCTGAAAGCATAGCACTGTCCATTTCCTGTGTCCCTAGTAATTTTCTGCAGTAATTACTGATCTATTTGTTGCTAACACTGTTGCCTGCTCACAAGTTTCCTAAGACAGGCTTCCATTTCATCAGCAAACCCACTACTGAAATTACAAGACACATTCATAGGTTACAGAATATATTTCATTGAAATACATTGCTTTTAGAATTTGCTATTCATAAACATCCTCCTGGTTAGTGGAATTGTGTGACATTACTTCAGTTGCCATGAGTAACTTACTTTTAGAAACAAGATGAAACTGGAATAAGTCAGAGAGCTTTAAAGTCTTCACAAGCTGAAACACTAGACTTCGCATGGAAATATACCTTAGTTTACAAGGCTTTCATTCTCTATAAAAAATTATAGAAATACACCTTTAGTAGACTGGTGATAGTTTCCACCAGGCAAAGGTTTTTACCACTTGAACTACTTCAACACAAAGCAAAAGCACTAAGCTATTCAGTCAGTTACTGAAAAAAATACAGTGAGTGGAAACATGGATAGTAATCACAAATTAATCTGTGCAGTGTAAAGACTGGGGCCACATGCCCTGCTGTATCACAGCGGAGCCTGTACCCCAGATGAGACCTTCAGGATCTACCAAAATATGTGTCAGACCCAGAGAATACAAAGAAATCTGGCTTGGTACTAATGAGTGATGGTGCACAAGCAGTAAGTGATGTCTGCCTGGGCACTGCTGATGTAAATTGGGTGCTGTAAAAACCACTGAACCTGCCCCCAGAGACATGTGTTTGGTCTGCCACTATTTGGAGGAAATCTTTGTAATATAGAGCTCAGTAGGTTAATGAGAACAGGGGCTAATGGGAAAAGCAGTTGAGTTGGAAGGGGAGAAGGGTTTTGAACCTAAGCTCTCTGCCACCACTGCCATTACAGTCAGTCACAGGTGTCAGTGGTGAAAGCCCTCAGATAAGTACAGCAAGATGCTCAGATTCTTTGTTCTCATTCAGACAAACTCCTCCTGGCTCCAAAGGAAGTTTTAATGGAAACTGGATAAGAGGCCTGGTATTCTGCTTAAAGCTGTTAGAGCGGGAAATAGCCTATCAGGATGTTAGGGAACACTACAACATGTCTATGAAGGTTATATCAAAACTACACAGAAGTAAAGGAGCTACAGGAAGATACTTATCCTTCATGGAAGATTAATCATTACCAAATTTTTCAGAGCTTGCTTGTAGTGTTGATTTCATGTCTGCTGTCTCTGACTCTGCTGCAAAAGGATTAGTAAACTCCTGTGAGACAGTACCAGTCTCCAGGTCTATATGCTCCTTCTCCACAGCATTACTTCATAGCCTAGATATCTATTGTCGACCAGAAGCACTGGCCAACCCGTGAGACAAACACAGTAGTCAGTCAATAGCTGATTGCAGACATCTGCGTGCTCAGGAGCAGCATTCAGCTCCAGTCTTTGTATTAAAACCTTTTGTGGCGAGACAGCAGGACTGACTCGCTCGGAGCTTGCTGATGGTAACAGTCCCCCAAGGCAATGACGCACGGCTTGAGAGAGGAAGCAGGTTCTCTGATCTACAAACCATGCTCCCCCTCTCCTTTGCCAAATAACTACGGTGTCTAACTGCGCCTTAAACAGGAGGTGAGTTGTAAGCAAAACCAAACTTACTTATGAGTAAGTGTTGATTGTAGCTTTCACAGCCGCTGTATTTTTTTTTCTGTCCTACTTGCACTTTTAGCCACTGTGCCAGGCAGAGAAGTGTGTATATCACCCCAGGACTGGTCCTAAAAGGCAGTGGGACTCAGGGAGGCAATGGTGTCCTCAGTCCTTCTCTGAACAAGCAGAGTGTCATGGTGGCAGGATCCTCAAGCATTGCATCCTCCTTGACAGCGCCATGAGCCTGGCCCATAGAGGGGTTGGTCTTTTGAGAATTGGTATTTCCCTAACATCACCTTCTTTCCCAAACAGCAGCAATATCGAATGAGGCTTCCTCAAGATTCCAACAACTAGTCCATAAAGTGGTCCAAATTTCTAATGTAAGTCTAATTCATGGAAATTTGAGTATTTTCACCACAGTCATTGTCTTATTTTGCTTTTGAAGTGTAAAGAAACTTTACATCTACTCCCTATCTTTCTATGCTGTGGTTCAGCACTTTTCCCCTGGTGTTTCTCTAAGGATTTGACATGGTGATATCAGAGAATGCCCCTCCTGGCATACAGGAAACCTGGAAGGGATAATCAGTTTTCAAAATATGAGTTTACTTTGAAAACCAAAAATAAAGTGGAAGGGCAAAGAATGGGGTTCTGCAATGTGATTTAAAAGCTCGGGAAACTATGGCTTAAGGACAGCCACCATTTAGAATTCCATTATGAGTGACACTTTGTGCTCTCAGTCTGAGAAGCACTAAAAGGGATCTGAAATACAAAAAAAGGCAAAAAACATAAGAAAAATTGTCTGACATATTTAAACTTCTAAACCAAATATCTGTTCTATCAAGATTTCTTTCTGCATACCAAATGCTGGTTGTCTTGCCTGTATTATTTGGATTTTCATGAATACTAATTTTGCCTGTTTGGCATTCACTGTTCAGGGGGTGGGATCTGTTCTCTGCAGTTCGGTCTCTGACTGGACTGCTGAAAGTTTCTAAACAGATTAATTATTTGTGCTTAATGCCCTTTTCCAGTTATAGACCTAAGTGAAGAACTGACTTTTTTTAAATAGTGACATTAAAAATAAAGATTCTCTGTGTGAATAAGGTCAAGGGAGAGAATTACAGACAAATTGAATGCTGGAATGTGAACAAATATTCGCCAAGTCTGTGTTTGCAGCAATCAGGCATCTCTCACTAAAAGAAGGGCAGTCATTCCAGCATGTAGTAAAAGGCTCTCAGGTTTAATCTTTCAGTGTTTCTGTGCCAAACAGGTTCACATAGTTTGGACAACTTTTGAATAAGCATCAGTCTTCTGAATACTTATCTAAGACAAACTTCGGAAAACTTTCAACTGCCTCTATTGGAATTAATTAATCCTTTGAGCTAAAGCCAGTGCAGCTGGGTTTATTCAATTTTCCAAGGAAGAGAATTATTACATAAAAAAACCCAAACCAATAATTTTTTAAGAAAAAAGATAGGATGACTTATTTAAGAATTAAGTCTCCAATTTTGAAGTTACAGTCATAACAAATACTATAGTCTATGGAGTTAAGTACTAGACTAGCAGGTAACTGTCCATAAGTGAACCTGATCTTTCTGAAATCAAAAGTGCAGGGCCCAGCTCTCAGTGCACCTTATCTAAAGTTATGCAACACTGGCAAAAATAATTGTTTTCTGCTTTCTCTTGGAGCCTTTTCTCAGAAGAAATCCCATCTTTCTCACTGCCTGAGGTGTGAGAAGGAGGTAATCATATCAGCTTTTTGAGAATGCCAGTGCTCCATTTACTTTTTTTCTTGCTGGTGCTAATTGATCATGAAGGATTTTTCCTCAGAGACTCTGACTTTGTGTTCACTTTTGCATTCATCGAAGCTCCCTTATTTTGCTTCTTTGTCAGAGCAACCTACCTCACTATAAAAGTGTTCAAGAAGCAATTTACTCAGTGCATGAATGAAATTCAGAGCTGTGACAAAGTTGTTTATGTGGACTGGAATGCTCCCTTCAAAGAATAAATTTGTTTTCTTGACAGCTTCCCCAGGTTTGCTTTGCTTGTAAACCCAAGGAATGGGGGAGGCAAGGCATCAAAACCATGCAGAGTTGTTCACAAAGTACCATGTCTAATTATGTAGCAGATACTTTTTTTCATTCTGCACTAGGAAGATAACAAATCTCCCCTGTATTTTTGACAAAACTGAGTTGTTCCAGTCTTTGATTTTCTTTGAATTATACCTCAGTTTAGGTTTGCATCCCAAATGCTTTCAGGTCAGGCAAAGAATGGACTTTAACCCCAGCATATCTGGCTAATGCATTTTTTCAACAGGCTGCTTTTCTTCATTAGTTTTATTTCCATGAAACATACTGATTTAATCATGTGTTCAACTGTTCCTCACTGTCTCATTTTCTTTTGAACTGGTGATCATTGTATGTGCACTTGTTTGTGACATAGACAATCTTCCAAATCCTTTTGCTCAGGTATGCTTACATAAATGCACACTCATGTCATTGCCTCTTTCCTTAAAAAAAAAAAAAAAAACAAAACCAAAAAATATAGCATTGTACTGGAAAAAATGAATAATTTAGAAAAGAAAGCTTCACCTTAGTGAATTCTTCCCCTCTGTTGTATGACCTTTCCTTATCTGTTGTCATGAGGTACATCACTGTCTATCACATTTCATTTTCCTCAGGAAAAATCCTCATAATGTTTTTAATTCACTTTGCTTCATGCACAACTGATTTTTTTTCCCCTTATTCTGGGCAAGTGAAGGTCCACCTTGATGAAAAGGTTTCCTCAAAGTTTCTGCTACTGTTGGTCAAGGCCAGAGCAGAGCTCAGAGCTGAGTCTCAGATATGGGAACACAGACCTTGTTGAGTGAGAGGGTGTCAGCTGGCAAAATACACCTATACACTTGACATCCTTGCACAGCCATATATCTGCCCTTCTCATGCAGGTGTCCTCGGTACTTCCCTGTGACCTCAGTGTGAAAAACTGCAGACAGGTGGCGGTGAGTCATTCAAATTCACTCAGCTTGGGGCTCACCTCCTGCAACAGCCCTGCTCTCCCTTCCCAGGCTCTGCTGCCTCCCACAGGCCAGTTCTTGTTCAATTCTATTTCTCTTTCACAGTTGGTTTGTTGTTTTTTTTTTTTTTGATGATTGAAATCAGAGGTAAAGGTTTTGTTTTAAAAACATACAAGCATAGCCTTAGAGACTCCTCTGAGAACAGAATTTTCCAGTTTCCCTCGGGACTAGAAGTGCTTGGTTGTTACTTTTTGGTTGTAAAGTTGTGGGGTTTTGCTTGTTTGCTTTTTTGGGGGGAGGTTATGGGGGTTTGTTTGTCTGTTTGTTCGATCACGTATGAACTATTGTATTCAAAGTCAGATCTGAATTTCAAACCAGAAATTTCATGAATGCTCATCTGGAGTACAAGGACACCTCTAATCCAGAATTATTAACGTATCTCTATCTATCATGTCTAATTTATATATGGGAGTTTTATCACAAGATTGCTGAATGCTTCAGGTAGGAAGAGAGTTTGGTACACTCTGAAAAAAACTCTAAACTTCCAGATATTTGTCTGATCCCAGCTCCAAACCTTTCACTCACCTCTTTTATATGGTTTGATTCCAGTGTTGCAGTGAGTGTCTGTCTTCAGCATAAATGGTGAAAAAGTGAAGGTAGGTCAGAAAAGTCAAATGCAATTCTGGTTTTAGCAAAGACCTTTGATCGCAGGCCTTGGCCAAGTAGAAAGAGGTTAATGGAAGTTACTCTTTCCTTGGATTCACCCTTTTGAAACCACATGACTTATGCAATATCTCATATAACCTGCATCTTTGCTATGAACTAATACGACATTCACATGACAGCAAAGCTCAAATTCAGCCCTTCAAAAGCTGCTTGCTGAGGTCTGAGATGACGTGGGGAGAGTAAAATCTCTCTAATGCCTAAATCCTCCTGCTGCTTCAGAACAGTCAGCACCTCATTAGCCTTACTCTTTGTTTGATAGGAAATGTCAGCTCGCCACAGGAAATCTTCTACACCCAATGGCAGGAGCATCTGTCTCCATCTAGTGTTCATCCCTCTGCATTTGTAACTCAGCTACCCCATGGTGGAAACTGCAAACTGAGAAGGGGAAACTCTTGCTCACTAAAGTGCCATCCTCTTACACATGAGAAGTCAAAATTACATGGTTGTCACTGACAGAGCTAGAAGATCATTCATAAACCTGCTTGTGAGCTGCTGGGGCATTCAGGACTCACCTCTGCCTTACCCTAAAAGACTACAAAGTGACAAGAAATGGTTGAAAAATCTTTCTTCTTACAGTATTTTTCTACCCATGACAAAAGTTAAATTCAGGCTCTTTCTATTGATTAATGTTGGGGGAATTTCTTAGTGTGAGAGGTGAAATGTTTAATTAAGGAAAAAATATCATGGAAACATTTATAGGAATACTTTCCACTGTCATTCCCAAAGTACTGAGTAAGAGTTACTCAATTCGCCTCACAATGTGACTGTGAAGAAGAGAGATGTCGCATCCTTTGAGGGTTGTGAAATAAAGATAATTTTCTCCCAAAACCTTCTGGGTAGTTTAAGGGCTTTTGAAGTGAAACCAGGGACACACTTCTACCATCCAGAGGCCCAGCTTTTTGATTAATATCTTGCCCAATCACTTATAAGAAGAGAAGAAGAGGAAACCTGTGTACAAAGTGCAGAACAACCATTTTGTGCTCATAGAAGTAGAATCTGAAGAGAGTGGTGGGCCACACAGGCATCTTTGGGAAGGGAGTGAGTCCCTTCAAAATATGTTTAGAGTTCTGGAGGGTCCTTCAGGCTGCCTAGCTGGAATGGGACCCAGCTTGGAACCACTTCTGAAGAGGTAGCACTGAGCTGTCAACCACAGACACAATATCCTGAGAAATCCAGGATGGGTACAAACACAAATTCTTAGTTTTAAAATGAGAGGTAGAAGATAGATTCTGCAAGCTCAATATGTAGTGGATTGTATTAAGAGCCTTTGTGGGAGCTATAGTCTTTATCAGTCACCCTTTGTGAAATCTCTGCCAGTCCTATAATCCCTAGCTGAAGGCAATTAAGCTGTAGCTCCAGGTCTTAACTCTTCCATATTTCAGTAAGAAATTCTGAACCAATTCCAAAATCTCATAGAATAATCTAAATGTCAGTGGGATGAACCCAAATGATTCTGATGAAACCATGGAGCTCCATCATGCAGTTAGTACTGGTACCAGCTTCCAGTGCCTTAGTATTGTCTTGAGGCAAAACAGATTTACAGCAACTATTAACATGCTCACACATCCCAGTTTTCCTGTCCCACATCTGAAAGTCTTCTCAAAACATATTTACTCACTGACAGTCACAGAATGCTGAGGGCTGTAAAAGTGAGGGATCTACTGCTTTTCACAGTAGGGACCAGAAAAGAAGGAAACACAGAGGACTTAAGTGAAGAAGGAATTTAAGATGAACGGATTATCTGGTCTCTGGGAACCTATTAGACCTTCAGGGAGTTCTTGAAGTGCCAAGATACAGGGAAGTGGTACACAGGATGCTCCTGGAAGAGGTGTGGGATTACAAGAAACTCCAACTCCAGCAACAATGTGACACTTCAGGAAACCTTACAATTTCACATTCCTTGTTTTTTTGAGAACCAGGTCTCTTGTGTTCATTCTCTCTTCTCTACTGCTGGATCACTTCTCCCTTATTCTGAAGACTTATCTGAATTATAATCTCCACCACTGAGTTCTTGCTGACCTCCAGTTAATGAGAACAAGACAAAGACCACCCATGAAAATACTGCAGGCATTGCTGATGTTGAAAATGTCAGTGAGTGAAAATAGGTTAAAGCTCTCTGTAAGAAGAGAGACACCAGCATGGCAATACTCAGCATTTGGTGTAAATTTTATTTTTTGTATTCAGCTCCTCCCTCCTACCTTGCTATTCCTCAGGCTTAAAAAATAAGTACCTTTTGTTTAGATTTTGAAACAGATTTTCCTGGATCAGTTTCATTTTGAACATCCCTAGCTAGCATTATGGATGTCAGGAGGTATCGTTTCCCCTAGGTGTTAGACCTAAAGAAGAATGATATGAACATGAATTTTACAATGTACAAGCTCTGATTTTTAACTTTATTATAAAACCAGATGAGTTTTCATACTTCAGAATTTCACAAGGACAATTTCACATGGTATCAATCACAAACAAGCATACTGCAAATGAAGTTGTTTTGGTCAAGCATCCAAAAGCTTGGATGCATTTAGAAGCCTCTCTGGTTTGGAAATAGGCAAACATTTTCATCAGATTTTGATTTTTCTGAGCATATACCAGGGATCTTCTGTTTCAGCCAGCTCAGAAATGGTACAGAAACTGTCACTGGAATGTTTCTATAGTCATGTAACTTGTTGGCAACAGACAGATAAAACATAAGACATGATGTATTTTTTTTTTTTACTATCTAATACTAATGTCAGTTATACTAATCATTATTAGTATTACTATTACAACTGGTGTTAGTTTTGTGTTTATGTATGTCTTCCACATTTCAAAATGCATGAGCTCTGAAACAAGTTTGGGTTTTTTTCTGAACTATGCTGCACCTTTGTAAACAGTAACAATATTTCTGTTGACTAGGTAAATATATATTTGTCGGTATATGTACAATTTGAAGTGGATGTAGTGCTCAGGAACAGGCATTAAGTCCTTCATATTATTCCCAGGATAGTAAAAGCACTTATAGGGGCACTGCTGTCTCGTACCATAGACATATATCTTCCATCTTTTCTTGTGAAAACATCCTTCCTTATGACAAGATAGTCCAGTTTCTGTGGCAATTCAGCTCTCAGCTTCCTCGCTGAAACTGCCAAGAGATTTTGCCTGATGTGGTCTTGGATGTGAACAATGATAATGGCAAAAATGGTAACGATGGTAGAAGTTAGTTTTGAGCAGTTTGGGTACTGGGAAGCTCACAATGCTTCTTCTCTTGGTTCCATCGACATTCACAGTGTACCAATTTGATGTTGTGCCAGTTTATGCAGACACTCTTCAAACAGCTTCTGTTTTGAGTAAAATGAAGGTCCAATTGCTTGAGTAGCAGGGGTACCCTATAACTGCCATGGGTTAACTAGGAATTTAGGACTTTATTAGGGAAATACCAAATTACAAACCTCTCCACAAATCCCAGATTTTCTTAATCACTATTGATGCCACAAATCACTAATCTGTTTAGTACTTCAGAATGTCACACATGGCTTTTACTACTTTCATGGTAACACTTCTGCCCTGTAATGTAGGCATGTGGCCCTGAATAAGCTTATGTGTGATATAAGAAGGCAGACTGCCTCAAGAGCAGCTCATGAAATAATGACTGGAAAAAACTATGATCTGTGGGAATTCTGCCCAGATCTATGAGAACTGCTAGGATCGCTTTTCCCAGACTAATGAGCCTTGGGCAGAAACGGTTTGAAATGTTGAAACCAAGAGCATTTTTGAGGGAGGACATTTTAGAAGAATGTCTTGAAACTGCATTTTATAACTGTGGAGAATAAAGTGGAGACTGTGTGTGGGTTGAGACTGTTGGAATCAGGATGCATCTCACCTAACTTCAGATGTCCTCAAGGAACATATTTAGTCTAAATTGGTCATTTATGTTTCCTCTGTCAGCAGTAGAGAGAGAGACAAGCCTATGTTTAGCCCCTATGAAAGACTTTTTGGTGACACCTATTTTAGGATATGGAGCATTGTCCTTGTAAGTGTCAATCCTTCCCCACTAAATAGCACCAAGAAACTGGATTAGACAGGATAATTATCTTGCAAGGCTCTTGACTAAAATTAGGAGAGATAAAATCTTCTTTTCCATCTTCCAGGAGAGGATACTAACTCTTGCATGCTGTGACCTGGGCAGTTGTAATCCAGCAGTACAGACTTACTTCTTGCTGGTATTTGGCCCTTGCCCCTGTGATGGGCTGAGGAGGTGAGGTGGTGAACAGGCAGGCTGGATCTGTCAAAATGATGCTGTGGTCTCTTCCAGTCCCAGCAGACGTTGCTTGCCTCCTTCTCATGAGAGACCATAGGTCTTTAGTCCCCTCCACAATATCCCCATGGAATAAACCTCACAAAATATCAGTGTTTTTCAGTGCTGAGACCCCCATCACTGACACTGTAGTTAACTGTGTACAAATCTTTCTTTCCAATTTCATTGTCATTGCGCATTTATTTCCCAAAGACCCATGTCTTCTTCCATACCTCAGTTGCAGATATTCCTACCAATTACAATTATTTGTGCTAACTGCCTGGGCCATACAAGGATTTAACCAAAGCATCTGAAAAACATGGACGAAGAAGTTGGGTCCTACAGTCTAGGCAGCATGGTTCTGGCCAAAGCAGCCACATTATTTTGATCATGGGAAGGAAACAGCAAGGAGTATATCAAGAATAGTGTTTTCTATCTTCACTAGACAAATGTTTTGAGAGACTTGTGTCTTCATTCTTTAGCTGGACAGGCCATTCAGCCATGACAGTCATACCCTTTGGCACTAACCTAAACCATTGCCTTTTTGAAGACCCTCCTATAGTTTCAGACAGGGAGCAGACTACATTAGCCAGCTTTGGAAGGTGATGAATAAACATAGGTTTTTTTCCAAAGACTCTCTTCTCTTAAATATAAAATAACTGCCTGCACTAGTAAAAAAAGGGGATTCATTCCAGTAGTTTTGTAGTCAGTACAGAGAAATAGCCACTCCCTGGAATCTTATCCTAGACAGGCATTGGGCACAAGAAAGTTGACTCAACTTTGAGGTTGTCAGTTTGTGCCAGTGTGATGAACTTAAGTGGGATGAAATAACTTATATGAGGTGATGTGACTAGCAAAGCTGGGAATCAGACTTCCCAAGCCCTGATGAAGTGGTGGTATCACAAAGCCATCCTTTTTGATGATTTATTATTTAGCTTTAGAAGAGTTGCTGTTATCACCTATTCCTTATTACCTGTGTTTATTTTAGCAGTGAAGACTCTAAGCAGGTTGTCTGAATTATTGTTTTGAATCTGTCATGCATAATTGATTTTTCCATCCATTTGAGTTAAATAAAAACAAAAATAATATTTTCAGTAAAACCAGAATGACAGAGTACCAATGCCAAACATTTGACAAATAGGAGGTGTAAATGAAGTTCATGTTAAGTCAAATTCAGTATTTCAAGTGTTTTGAAAAGAAAAAGAATACTCTATATTTAAGCATTTGAGAACTTTTAAGACGTAACTTCTTAATTTTTTTTTTTTAAAGAAACTTTTTCAAGAAGTCTTTTGTTTTCTTGGCAAATATAAATTGGCAAAAAAATGGTAGTTGTGCAAAACAACTAAGCTGTGGCATCAAGAGGTTCAATCAACTCTAGCATGCTGGAGAAAATGAAAAATTGCAGCTGTCCCTAAAAGATGAAATTTGAAATGAATGTGCATATGTATGACAATGTTCAAACTAATATTCAGGTGAACCCTGTAACTCAGTAAGGATCATTTGAAGCAGTGAAAAAAACACTTGCCCTAAAAGAGACATTGGATTTACCACATGTGGTGGCAGGAAATCTCCCAAGCAAGTCTGCAACAGAATTGTCAACAATTTATTCTGACAATGGAAGGTGACTTAGACAAAGAGGAGGGAAGAAGGCTAAAAAAGGTACTAAAATCCCTCAAAGATAGGAGCAACACCAACAAATGTTACTTGTATTTTTCATTTCAAATAATTCCTTTTCTTTAGTCAAGAATCCATCAAAACCTATCTGAAGCTGTGCCTGAGCCCTTGGAACATCACTGTGTTCCTACAGTAACAAGTTGTCACTGTTTTCATTCTTTCCCCTTCTTGCCAAGAGGTTCAGATTGCTGATGTCCTTCTCCCTATGCAAACAGGGAATACAACAGTCTATCCCCAAAAGTCAAGTAGGTTCCAACTACCCATACAAATCTACATAAAGTGAGTGGTATGGTGGCTTGCAAAACTATCCCTGATTCTTGGATCAGGCTCCACCTGTGAGCTGTAAAATTTCAGGTATTTTACAAAAAACCTTGTTTTGTAGCCTTGTAACAATTCTGGATCTGCTCTGAAAATCCACTTGAAAAAAAAACATACCAGTGGAACTGCATATTTTTCTGGGATTTTTTGGGGAGGCTTTTTGCTTTGGTTTGGTTTTTGGTTTTGTTTTTGTTTGTTTGTTTGTTTTGTTTGTTTTTTTTTAATGGAGTTTTCTTTTTTCGTTTTGGATTTTTGTCTTTGAAGTAAATTCACTATCTTTGGAATTGTGACAGCAAGTGTGAGTATGATCATCTTTCCAGGAAAGTGCAAAGAGCATATGGATGAGTGTTTTGACATCACCTACAAACAGGAAAAGAAGATTGCATATAATTATCTGGATGTCATCATCCTTAGGAAAACTTCTGGCATCCTTTCACTCAAAATATTTGCTTCAGATCGACCTCCACCAATGATTAGAACACATTTTGTGATGCCAACAGATTGTTTGTAGGAAGTTTATGAAGAAAAATATAATTGATGTAAAAAAGAAAAAAAAAATCCCTTTTAATCGGTTCCTCATGCCAAAGATTAGCAGTGATGTTGACGTGCGCAACATAATCAGTCATAATCAAATCCCAGCTGGAATAGTACCTCAGATATTGTTAATTGTATTCCTGTTAGCCTAAATTTGGTTTACCCATTAAGTGCTGATGGGGGAGGCAGTAACTTGTTCAAGATACTGTGTATTTTCTGTTAGCAGCCAAATCAAATGGATGGAAACACAGCACACAGTGGCAGATCAAAAATGCCCATAGGGGTTGAATTTCTGCCATGGAGAGTTTGCCTGATCCTCCCTGCTTCTGGACTTAAAGGCTTCAGAATGTAGCTGAAAATAATATAATCTCTTCCAGATATTCAAACTATCCTTCCAGGATTTAACCATAAATTATGGAAATCCCTACATCATTCTTGTAGTACTTTATTAAATTCTAAGGCTTTTCCCTAAAAAGGTACAGACTCCCTGATATTTCTCTTGGTTTTTCCACTGCTCTGAGATTTAGGTATCCTGCTAGCATGTTCAGTTCAATATTGTTTCAACCTACAGGATTCAACATCTCTTTTTGAAGTGAAAATATGCTTCCCTGCAACCTCCATCAAACACTCAAAGTTCACAGCCCTCTCTGAGACCTCCCACTGTGGCTAGGAAGAATTTTTGCTGAAGTTCTCAGATAATGCTTGCTTTCCTCACTTCAGTTCACAATACTTCTTTCAGCATTTTGTCCTATACTCCACTTTTTCCTTCCCTATTTTAACCTTTTCTGCAATGTTCTATCAATACTACTTGCCCAAGATTTATGAAATAATATAAAGGGAAATTTAAAAAGCTAGCTATGGTTTTAAGAAGGAAGAAAATTTGCAAAAATCCTCTTGAAAAGATAGAAAACAGGGAAGTTGCAATCATGTCAAATGCACATTTTTCAACATTTGAGGCTTATACACTTTAATGCAGTGTAAGTTCATGATCATACAATGATTCACCATACACAGGTGTTTTACCTGGCTTCACGCTTGCATTTCTCCCTCCTTTTGTTCAAGAGAACTCCATGAAACATGGACAAAATTTTTCAGGGAAGGGCAGTTTCAATGTTTTTGTTTCTCTTCCACAGGTGGGATGTGCATAAATGACATAAAGATTATACCATGACTAAAATGAAATTTTCACAATGCATAATGTTAAATTTTGTTTCTACATGCTTCCTTCCCAAATCCAAAATACAGGGTGATTGTGCATGCCCCTTCTACTGCCAGATGCTCACAAGAAATAACACCTCTTTCATAAGATTGCTGGGTAACTAAGCAATATCTCATTTTGATCAGCTTTATAAACGCAGAGGACCATTGCTCTGGCCAGAAATTAACATATATTGTTAAAGAAGTATCATTTGACCATTTCTTCCAGTTTATTAATTTTATTTTGGCCTTTTTTTTCATGGCTGTGATACACATTTTACATTTCTCGGAGGTTAGTAAACTACAACAATAATGTTTTGCATCATGCTTCTTACTGCTGCACTTCATATAATCTAGGACAGAATGTGTATGAATCCGACCAAAAGTCTCCAAAGTCAGTGGCCTCCTCCAGGAGTGGTCAATGTTGATAAATATGGAAAAGTATAAACATAGATGAAGAACACAGAAGTATTTTCCATGAAAAATCTGCCTTCCTATGGCAGTTTGTGGTGAGGTGCCTCTGGAGAAAAAATGCTATCTTTGTATGTAATCTCTTGATGGGTTTTTCTCCCGGATTAGAGCAGAAAACATTTGAGTTGTGAAGGAGAAAGTTCTTTTAAGTGTAGTACCCTACCTCTCTCAAAAATAGTTTGTGGAATTTTTGACCTTGCTACTACTACCTATAGTAGATATTACACCATGTATCATGACAAGTACCTTGCCAAATAGTGGTTAACAAAATTGATAACCCTTTTTTGTCAGCTTGTTGTTGTGAATGTGTTTTTTTTGTTTTTATACTTCAGTTGTAAACATCATCTTGCATAAAGACAGATCAGCAGAAAATTATTTGTAATAAATATTCATTGTTTTTAGAAAAAGTCTCTATACAGCAATCATTCGGAAACATAATTTGTCTAAGTTTTGCTCTTGAAACATGGCTTGAGTCTGGTTGTCAAGTTGCTTTTTCCTTTCATACATTTTACTGATTCTGCAGCTGGGGTGCTGAGTACCATCTTCTATTTACTGCTATTGTGCCAGTGAACAACCACAAAATTCATGTAAGTATAGTTTAGCACAATTCATCCTGGCTCAGCAAGCAGCCATTGTCCCTTTGGTGCTCTACAACAGCAGTTACCTGAAAAACCTCAATGCTCTTTTCTTAAACCTTTTGCTTTTGGTCCCAGTTCCATGAGGTCTTTAAGACTGGTGACACCACAAACTAGCCATGAGCCTTCTACGCAGTCATGCCAGAATGCCCAAGATTTTCTTGGATTATCTCAGTATTTAGGGACTTATTTATTTATTTATTTGTACTGCATGAACACAGTCATTTCTAGTAGAGAAATGGTGATGCAGAGTAGAGAAACACTAATATTTGTCTTAAATTGACACCATCTACATCAAGATAGGTTTAGACTGCCACAGCATAATGATGCGTTTTATCCACACAGATCAGAGAACTCCAGATGTCTTCCTAGACCTCCATCCTCAAACACACTGAGCTGTAGCAAAACTCCACCATGATTTTAAAGTGTTCAGACCTTGAAAAAGTCCCGGCCTATCTACTAATATTTTTTCTTGGTACAATCACTACTACTCGCTACCAAAATGTTAATTATGTGTTACAAGAAGGGGGCTGAATTAGAATGAGAATTTCTGATCTGGTTAGCAAGATGTCATTAGGTATTTTGTCTTTCCTCTACAGTTCTTTGCTCTGCAAATCTATGGGAGATCTACCTCAGCCAATACTGACCACAAGTTGGTTATGGTCCATGGAGCAGTAGGCAGTGTTTCTTAGGAAAAGCCAGTGTACTCTGTTTTTTATATTGTAGAAAGCAGGAGTCATGAGTTCTTGAGTCATTCACCAAGGAAATGGGATATCATAATTATGTTAGTTACATCATCCTTTTCTTTTGCTACCACATACTACCCTATCTACCTCCTCTCCCAATTTCATAGACTCTCTGAGGACAGCAGCTGCTGTCCAAGATGTTAAGAAAGACAATGTCTCTACTTCATAAAGTTTTTTTTTGTCTCCTGTTTGTTAGTATGGGACACAGAATTTTGCAGACTTTATCACTAAAGTGAATCTGACAAATGGATTTCCTGTCAGTAGGGCTTTTGTCAGTATGGCATTGTCATATGACTTTTTTGTTGTATTTTACACAGCACAAAGATTTTTATGTGACATTTTTGAAGTTAGGATAGACAGGGTTTTTTCATTCAGGAACACAAATATAAGAGGGAAAACTAGGAGAAAAAAAAATAACAATAAATCCTTTAAAATGTTTATTTTGTGACATCAGTGAAACTTATACTGAAGGAAATAGAAAATTCAACTTTTCCTTAATTAACTAAGGTCAGATTTCAAAAGGATCTGGAGAAATTGAGCTATGAATCTCATTCTCTATACTCAGTTGCTGGAAAGAAACAGATGCATTTGCAGGTATTAGGAGACCAATAGGACACCGACTGCTTTCAGTGCTCCCCTGTGCCCTGTTAAGCAAGCCAGGCTGCTTCCAGAAAGTGTCTACCACTTCCAAATGAAAATGGTAGTTTCTTTTGAACACCTGACATCTGATCTCAGAACACCTGAGCTATGACTACTCACAGGGTCCTGGCTTTGATGTGCTGAATCTCAATTCAGTGGTTCCCAAAAAACAGTCAATAGAGATTTCAAACATAATGAAGCAGGTCAAGTGCTTAAGTACTTCCAAAAACCCAAGGAAAAGTCAGTTACACAACACCTTTTGAAATCAAGCCTCTGGTGTGCCAATGCTGGTAGTGGTGGAATGCAATTTTGGGTGACATTTTTCCAGCAGCTCTTCAGGATCAGACACTTCCTACACTTTGTCATCTCTGGCTTTTAGGCATTCCTAAAATGCAGGGGGATCAGGAAAAAATCTGTGCAATGAGGAACTTGCCATGTGGTGAAAGGAACTCAAACTAGGTCCCTCCCTGAACAAAAACAGATGGAAAAATACAGACAGACCACATCAGTGCTCCATGACCTACATCAAACCACCCTCCCAAACATCTCCTAAACCAGTACAAGAACCACATCAGAATAAACTTCCTGTTGCTGAGATCTGTCAGACCAACAGCTTACAAGCATTGGGGCATGACCCAAAAGTCGGTCACCAGAGGACACCCAACTGGGTTTCATCCCACCAACTGAAAGGGCAGTAAATCCCTGTGGTTGCTAAAACCAAATTGGAATTTTAAGCCTAGTGAGAAGGAGCAATTCTTTCCCTCACCCACACCTTCCCTTCCTGCTGTAGCTGTGCTTGCCCTGGATTCCATCTTCACTTGCCTACAGCTAAGTAGATGACCAGCTCTTCAGCTGCCCTCTCAGTTCCCAGTTGATCCTGTTCAGCACTGACAAAGTGCCCATGTTGTGGCCACAGTACTGTGTCAGAGCAATGTTGCCCAGGTGCTGAGGAGCACAGAAATAACCCTATTCCATCCCTATGATTTGCCAGGCAAACAGCCTCCAGTGCTCCTTACCTTGCAAACTCCAAACAGGCGTAGTGGTTTCCAAGGCCTCAGCTCATGCTTAAGATTACGAAGCCCACTTGGTTATATGTTATTATCCCCCACAAGAATGGTCAACTGCTCATAAAGTAGGACAATGTTTATGTTAGATATGACACTTATAATGCTTCTTTTTTGGTAAATGGGAGGAGGAAGACAGCAAATGCAGTCACACATGAACATAGCAAGAGCTTCCCAGCCAACTCATTCTCTAAGAGCATATGAATAAAAAATTTAATGGAAAAACTAAGAAAGTTGCCAGGCCACCAATCAAAGTGTGAAGTCCAGCGTTAGAGGAACCTTTCAGTATTTAACAAATAGAGCTGACATTTCTCTAGTTGATAGAGGGCTGTCTCAATGGAACAGATTGGAGATTTGTCTTCCAGACTTTTCTGCACAGGGGCAAGTCAAAATGCAGCCATTTCTACTTTATAATAGTTGTTATAATAAGTACCAACAAGAAAAATGAAAAAAAAAATAGAAATAGTAAAAATGTTTACTTGCCTAGAGCACTGTGTCCCTGTGGTAATTGCAATGCAAATAGACAGCGAAAACAGTGTTCCTGCTTCTGTTTATATCCTAAAGAAATGGGCAGGTAATAGCACATGAGGAAACAAGACAGCAAAATCTGAAGCAGGGTTTACAACACATAAACTGTTTTTATGTTTTTCTCAGAATATCACATTAGAAATTCCAAGGCAAATCCTGATGTATGACAACTTCTGGCACCATACTAGATTTCAGTAGGGCAATGGTATTTGTGTTAGAAGCACAGAAAGTGCTGCTAGTTCCCTAAAGTGAGAATTGTACCTAATGTTACACCAATACTCCTCTTTTCTCTACTAAAAGGATTTAGGCTCTAGTCTCAAGTGTTTCATAGAAACGTATGAAACCTTATGATGTTAACTTACTGTGACATCTCTCAGCAGCTGAAGCACAGATAAACATTATCCTGCAGATAAAAAGCATGCATGTGGGTAATCCATTTAAGTTCTTTCCTAGATTATCTCCCAGTAGTAAAAGTGCTTAAAAATTAATCATTCTTTCTGTTGTGTTTTGCTCAGAAAATCCATACTCTTCTTATCAGGAGTGAATAAAAGCTTTCCCAAACATAAAGATAAGTAAGTAAGGCGGGGAGTTTTAAAGCATTGTCTTAAAGGAAGTCATAAGTATATTCTTTGCATGACTAAGCTTCTCTGCTTCACTAATGGGCTCTGAATGGTGACATTGATACCATATAAACTGTGTCTTAAAACCATGCTGCCCCTCGTCTGACATCTCTTCTGCTGTGTATCCATGCTTGGTGTGGTTTTTACGGTGTTCACAAGATATTAATGAGGTCTGGATGTGTTTTGTTGCATCAGTGATGCAGTTTGCTCGAGATTTATATGAGTGTTTTCATTTGGATTTTTGTCAGAGAGAGATCTGTTTTGAGTTCCTGTCAGTTGAATGCATATATATTCATCATTGATGGGAACAGCTTATGATTTCCTGGGATCCTGAGAAAAGCCAGAACAGAAAATCCAAAAAACATTCTGTTTTTGGAGAATAAATCAAAGAAGCATATGATGGTTAGATTATTTTATCTGAAAGGCAATAGCTTTCTCAGAAGAGCTCTAGAGTCATGCACGAGCATAACGACACATGCTGCTCAATGCAATACAGATCTGTATGCTGTAGACTCACAAGAGGTAGACAGATGCTGTGGCAATATGCCAGGTGTACCAATCATCTTCCTGTCATGGGATATGTAAACAAAACAAGAAAACTCAGTGGAGCCCATTTCTCACTCTTTGGTAAACTCATTTCAGATCTCCCATTTTTAGAAATCCTACTTTTAGGGCTGGCAGTGGTGATAAAAATAAAACCTCTGCTCCTCACCTTCTAACTCCCTAGAATAAGGGGGAAAATAACATTCCTTTGTTCTCTACTACTTTTCATTAGGTGCTAGAGAATATTCCTCCAATGCCTTTTTGCTGTCTGATCAGACACTGTTCGTCTAATCAGTGTAGTCACGGAAGATTAATTTGAGCTGATTTAAACTAAAACTACCATTACATTATGCTCAGTTGAGCAGATTTCTACTGAACCATGTTGATGCTATGTATTTATCTTCAGCTCTGGTTACAAATGACAGAGTTTAACCTGTAGAAGGTTAACTGTAGGGAGCTTAAACCCCAGAAGATGGCAAAACTCTAACTTGTACTGAGCATGCCATGCCACACCATGTCATGACATACTATTCCAATTCCTTTCACTCCCCAGAACTACAGGTTCAGTAGTTTCTCTGAATTTGGGTAAAATCAAGAGGTCCATTGCCCCTCTTAGAAACTGGATATAAATTAACCACAGACAGTGTTCTAGGGGACCTGTCTCACTTTCCTTTGGTCTCATTGTCCGATCTCATACCTCACCTCCCCTTGAACCTCTGCAGCATAACACGGATGGGAGAACCAAAACTAGACACATAAGTATGATATACACAGCGTACTTTCAAAACTCTTTGGTGCAAAGCCAGCACTGGGTTGGTGAAAAGCATGATAGAAGGCTGTTACTTACTATATTGCAGCTGCTGCCATAAAAAAAAATCATGCTGCTTTAAGTAAATGCTAGTAAAATATCACATTCCTTCCTTCAGTAATAAGTTAAACAGTTTGTAAAAATATTACAGAGTGAAAAATATTTGGGAGGATCTGGTTTTTCATAAAACAGCTGGACCTACAAGTTTTGCAATGTACAGCACCATCTCCACATTTTTTGAAGCAGAGCATAGTGGTTAATACCCGGTTGGCTGTTTTTATCCTTGCTCATTTCTCACCACAGAAGCATACTGGATGGATAATCTCAAGAAGGAGAGAAATAGAAAGTATAGATGTAATACAGTTGATAGCATTAGAAATTAATAGCTAGGAGATCAGTGATCTAATGCATATTCATAAAAAGAGGCTCCCTTCATATATTTCAGATATCTGCACTAGTTTCTGTGCTGATCCAGTGCTGTGGTATTAGATATCCCAAATGCATGAAATCCTGTTTTCTTCTCCCTTTGAAGTTGTGGTATGACTTCAAGGAGAAAAGGAAAAGGCTGGTAGAGCTTTTGAAAGGCTTACTGCAGGATCAGTAAAATTTGTAGTTATTAATATTAATTAATAATTACATTTTAAGTACAAAAAAAACCAAGACTGAGGTCTATTGCAGAGGAAACGCTCACTAGAATTCCAGGTTAGATACAGCATTGGTCTTCTGCTATACGTGTAGAGGTTAGACTAGAAAAGAGATCAGGCAAAGATCTATCAATTCAGAGTCCATCTTCCTGAAAAAACAAGAGATCAGGCCAAACTGAAATTGATGCCCAGTGACTTCAATGATTAGATCATAGTCTTATGATATGAGGCACATCACATAGTAAACTGAGTTGGGGCCAAGAATAATGAACAGAGATCTCATTAACTGAGATTCTGCAAGTTCTAAACTTTATTAAATCATTTTAATGTTGCCTCTCACCACTAAGTGGCAAAAATAATACAGTGAAAGCACTATGTATTTGCAGTACCAGACATGCCTAGCATACTCCCTATGAGTCCACAGAGATTATAAAAATACAAGCAAATATTTTTTAATCAGAACAAATTAGTTTATTCTTAATCCTTTCCAAGTTTTTTTCCAATAATAATACTGGTGGTGTCCCTGGAAATTTTTATCACACATAGGACATAATTATTTTTAAAGCTATGGGAATGCACATGTAGACATTTTGCCAATGTGTAGAAAGTGTGGGCAAGGTTATAATTTAATGTGGACTAAATGGAACAAATTCTAATCTTGCAGAATACTTAAGCTAACTCACTGTTCCGTGTAACAAATAATTTTGGTGTGCCACAATGCTTCAGTAAAGGATAGTTTAAAATTTTGGGAGCAGCAGACTTATGGTGTTCAAAACATAACTGTAGCAGAAAATCTGTGGCTATGTCAAATAACCTTTTCACACTGTTTACCTCTATCTGCTGTCCACATTTGCTTTGCTGGTATTCTTCTAGTCTGATCCTTGTAAAAGTAGATCCATCAAGGAGAAATGTCACATAGAGTTGAAGAATCCTTTTAACAGCAAGGAGGATCATGGGAAAATTTAACAGGAAAATGGAGTACATCATTCCAGTGCTAATGAATAAAGTGAGAGAAAAATTATGTAAATGCAGTCCAAGTAACAAAATTTATCATTTCTGTCTCTAGAAGTAGTATGAAGATAGAGCTGTAGACCGAATTATGATCTAGCTCAGCATTAACCACCTGGTGTGATAGAAAAAAGTACTAGTCATGCAAAACTGTGTAAAATTCAGTCTGCTTTTAAGCACATTTTATCAAGACATCTTTTACTTAGGGATATTGCTTCTGGACCATCAGGCATTCTCATAGACTGGAAATTTTTGCTACATTACAAGGAGAAGCTACATCAGTGATGACTGGGTGAGACTAAACCCAACAATAGCAGCACCAATAACAAAGAATATCATACTCCATAATCTGGAAGACTACCTGTTCAAAGATTATCTGATTTCTTAGACCAGGATTAACACCATGGGCTTCCTGCAGAACATAACTTTGTTTTAAGCATGTTGATCACTCTCACATAGACTTTTTCTTAGGAGGCCAACAACATCATCCTCTATAGCAAAGGAGAAAATGGATTTCAATCATTGGTTCCTTCCTCTTAGGTGACAAAGACCTGTGAAGCTAAATTTAAGCATTTTCTTCTTTATTTCCAGATAATTGAACTTGAACTAAAAGGAAGGTAGAAATCTATCTGGAAAAAACAGTAAATTTTAGTTTTTTCAGAATTTTCTTGCTAATGAACAGAATTTTCTTGCTTATGAGCCACTGAGTAAGTGTAGAACATCTACAGAAATCAGGAATAACTTTTCCACTTTTCTCCTTGAAGCTGGCATCTCCTCAATAACTTCAAGAGGACAGAAGAATTCTCCTTGGTGGGGGGACTGCTGGAGGACAATATTTTGTGTTTGGTGTTTCAGGTGATAAATGATCTGTGATGATCCAGGGAACTTATTCGACACCCTTCCTGAGACTACCACGCTCTGTAAAATTTCTGCTGTATCCTGTGACTGCAGACATATTCCACAAACACTTTGAGCAACTCTAGACCAGCTCTGCCAGGAAATTTGTGATGTGCCTTATAGGAAATAAATCTTTTCATGTTTGGAACAGTCTACTTCAATCATCAAAATCAGAAGAGTCTGAAAATCAAAAAGAACAGCAGAACCACAAGCAAGTATTTTGGCTCTTTCATTAACTGAAACTGCTGAGTTAAGTAACAATTAGGGCTTTATCCTCTCTAGTAAAATAAGCAGATTGTCAGGTTTCCTGTGAAATTTCTGCTCTTTTATGAAACTATACCCATGAAATGGGTAGCACTGCTCTTTGGCTGGTGTGTTATGGGCACCTGTATGACCCTCTGCCCACACTGCATGCGGAGTAGGGAGGACAGGCACACGCTGACCAACCAAGGCCCTAAGCCAACAACAAATCCCTCCCTGGCACACAGAGACCAGCCCACAGTTCAGGAGACTGTCAGTGGGAGGTGAAATGATGCCTGAGATCTTTATTTCCTTTTGAGATCACCAATATTCAGAGAAGAGCAAGATGCCTGTGGAATGGAATACCCTCTCTGTATCTCGGCATGTGCCAATCTATAACCTATTTTTCACCTGCCCATTCAAAATGTAGTGACTGCAAACAAGAGGGAAAGACCATTTGTCCATTTATAGAACATCAGGCTCACACTCCAGGTCTGGTAGAATTTCACCACAAAATATCTGCATTATCAGCATGGCAGCATATGAAAACAAAACACTTTAATGTATTTTTAAAGAATTGTCTTTTGTTCTTTGCAATTAACTGACTTTTGTGCATGTAAATTATGTATGCAGTCATAGACATTAAAATTTGATTATATGTTTCAAACTCAGTTCCTTGAAATCAGTGCAGCCACTGATACTAGCAAAAGAAATAAAAATGTTATTTCTCTTGTGAGAAAAAAACCCACAACAAATGCACGTATTTTACATTTACATGGGTATCATACATCTGAACATACAACCCAGAGAAGTGGCAGTCATGATAACGATACAGATAATTGCATCATACTCACAATAGAGATGTTACTTGGAAACAACTCAATTTTTTGACAAAAGCATATGGCATTCATGATCTCATTATTCATAAATTAATGTCAAGCCTTTGATTCAGTATTGAAAGAGCCATATGTCCAAATTTTTCTCTCACACATCCGGTGATAATCAACATGGATATTCACAGCAATAACATCAAGATTTAAATACGACAAATGTCACGAAAAACTGTAAAATCTGGATGCTTATCCTATCTCTGTAGCAAATACATCTGAACTTCATACATTTGCAAAGCTGATCTGGAAATACAAAGGAACTGATATTCACATAGAATAAACTGGTTATGTTACCTTAAAATTGTTTACTGCAAAAAATCTTTCTCTTACTCTTCACTCTTTGAACCATGAGGTAATGTTAAACTAACCCATCTTTAATCAATGTGTTCATTACTCCTAACTAGAGTCACATAAAAATTGAAAGCAATCAATAACAACAGCAGAACGTGTAGATCTCCATAGCTATTGCTCTTCTATTCAACGGGTTTTTTTTCTGTATAAAATTATGGTACTTCTTAATTAGCACCTGTTTCCATGATCTTGGAAATATCCATGTATAAAGTTTTGTTCATACGTTTGTTTTGTAGGTTGCTTCTGAGGTCTTTTTTTTCAGTTTGAAAGAACATCTAAGTTTATGTATGCAAGAAGAAACATCACCAGGTGATTTGCAGATGTACCTGCAATTTTTTACATTGAGAACTGTCAGATTAGGGGGTTTAAACAAATCCATATAATAATAGTAAATATGGTATTGTAAACATTACTGAGTAACTTGATTCCTGCCACCAGATCACAAAAGGGATTAAAGAATCAAGATATGTTCTTTTAAAAAAAATCCTTAGGGAGTTTAAATATTTCATTGAGAGAGTTTTAGGTACTTTGCCTGAGTATTGTGCCCTCTGTAAATCCTCAGGTAACACGGCAGCCTGCTCCCAGCACACTCGTTGCCCAGCCACGTAACCCCACCTCCTCCCCAAGGACATTGATCAGCTTCCAGCTTCCACTCTGCAAGTCAGAACTGCCAGTTATTTGTTGCTAATGAAATACACATTTTCTTATGACAGCAGTTGTTCCAATGGACCTCAAAAGAGCTCAGGTTGTTCTCAGGCCACAGTTTGGATAGCCACTGATGGAAAATTCCCCGAGGGCTTTAATTTTCAAGGCAAACCGCTCATGTAGAGGTGTAATTAGGGAGCAATCAACGGGATGCATGTGCATTGTATCTGCAAGCACCCCACAGCAAACTGCATGGCCCAGACATCAGTTTCCTTTAAAACCATGGCTCTTTCAGGGTGCTGCCTGTCCCTTAGTATCATTACTTATCTGTTGAGAACTTGACTCCCTGTACAAACAGAGCAGCTGACAGTGAGACTGAGGATCAAAGTCAAACTCACAGGTACCTGTTATTCTTAGTCAATTTCAAGAACACTAGACTTCTTGTAATAAATCTGGGCACCAAGTTCAGACTGTGCCCAATAAAAGTTCCTGCAGGTGAAACAACCATGGTCTGGGGGAATCAGCCTTGCCAGGAAATTACTGTATGACACATCTTTCTTGTAGAAACAATTTTCACAATAAAAATCGGCCCAAATTCTGGCTAGGTTTGAGCCAAAAGGTCTGCTGGTCACCATTTGGTCAGCAGGTCAGGAATGTTTAGGGACAGCCTGTTCTGTTTCTCCTTTGCAAAGCAGATTACCTGCAGTGAGACACAGAGGTTTACAGGTTGTCAAACCATGAACCAAGTCTCCTATCAAATTACAACCCTTAGTCCACAGAGTGTGTGTGCCACTTCACTTACATCTCAGTGTGTTCTCCATGAAAACTGTGGTATTTAAATTTGGGTCCACCCTGAGGATCCTAACGGGACATAGTTAAAAGGGTTGTGTCTTGCCCAGGGTCCCACCACCATGGGCAGGCTGCAGCCTTTCAGGATAGTGTTTCCAGGAATCTCTTTGATGTGATTTGCACTCACAGAGGCACATAGTGTGAGTGCAGAGGTTCAGACCATCTGCAATGTTTGTGCAAGTGGGCACGAGGATAAAAAGTGTCTTTGTTTCCTGCCCTCATCTGTTCCCACACTTAGCTTTCAAATGTGGGTGCTGGATTCTGACAGCACTTTTCAGCGCCGATAATGACGTGACTGATGCACTTTTAAGATTAAACTGTGTAGCCTGATTGCCAGACTGAGATATTTTGTGTAGAGCCTCATGTTTAAGAATTCATCAGATGTTAAAATTTCAAAGTGGTTTCAAATTATCTACATCTCGAGGAGTCCGTAAGTGAGCACATTAGAGTTTTATTTCTTCCTATGCCACCACCAATGAAAGCTTCTTGTTTAAGTTTCCTCAGCTAGAAAAAAGCAATAACAACATAATCATTCAGTGTATAAAATGTACCATGCACAGCATCATGGTGCTGAGTAGTCTGAAGTCAATATTTTGTTATGATGCTATATTTCATTCCAACATTTCTCTCTGCTGCCTCAAGAACCAGGTTTCACCTAAAGATCAGAATTTTTTTATCTGAGTATTAGTAGCCTGGAGTCAATGGTGCTTTGTTTTCCTTTCACAGTAAGGTCAGATAGTTCATATCTGCCCCATCAGATTAAGAGTTAACTGCTAAGGCATCTGATGCTCAAAGGAAACAATATATTGGTGCAAAAATCACAAAGGTCATTGTCTTCTCTCTCCAGCTTCCAAATATTTACTCTAAATAATTTTTTCATCACCAAAATTTCAGAATTTATATCCTTCCCCCTGTCTGAAAGATACAACTGGGGGCAAAATGACAACCTACATCGTAGTAAAGCTCTTACTCAATGGCTCTTTCTCTAATTATCAAGTGTTAGTTGATTCTAAATTAACTAAATAAGCTATCATTTTTGTCTCACCAGGAAGAAGGGAGGAAGAAGTTGCACCTCTTTAGCTGTACCTTTTTATTTTATCACAAAACACACATTTTCTCTGTCTCTCAGTGCCAATATCCTTAGGTACTGCTCTGTACTCAGAACCTCCCACTAAGGGAGTGCTGCACCATACCCAGTAATAAGTACAGAGGACAGGGACAGGTGAGTGTAGGAAACTTATGGTTCAAATTCTCCTGGGTATGAACAGCCCAGAGAAAAGGGTGCAGGGGTGTGTCTGTTCCTGGGGAGTTCATGGATATTTGCCTTGAATATATTTGGCTTGAACATTGATATCATGTACCATAGCTGCCTAACCTAAGCAAGGTTTAGGCTGTCACTCCTTAGGCAGGACAAATTTTAAGACTTTAAATCAGTAACTTTGTTTTTCCATATATTTCTCATTCAACCTAATGTGCAATTTCCAGTTAAAACAAACTAGGCTTTGGGATAACAGAGAAAGATAATCAAGGCAGCTCACTATCCCATATCAAACTCCTCCCTTCCTCTGTGTTAACATTCTCTGGCTTGGGTCTGATGCCATTCTAAGTGTTTCTGCTGCTAAATACTGGTTTCTTTCACTGTCTCACACTCCTCTTTCCCTAATAATAAGGTTGTTTTACTTGTTCTCATGTAACCATAGTCTTGTCAATTCCACTTATGCAGAAAAAATCGCTTTGCAATGGAAAGAGATGCTGCAGGGAGAAAGGAGAAAGGAAAAGGCAGCAGAAGGGTCCTGAGAGGAATTTCATGAGTTGGCCCAAACACATAAACCCAGAGGAAGGGGAGACTACCTTTCATGAGTCCCTCGCACCTAAAGGAGTGTGTGCAATATTCTGTTTGAGGGGGTGGATATCGAAGACTGAAGTGCAGAAGCTCTATATAGATTTGGGTCACAGCAAGCTCTAGGGTGCAGACAGGACCTTTATATTGCCCAGTCCAACGTTGCTGAGGTGTCCAGAGGCCATTGGTTTGCATGGTGGGGCTGTCCTTCTCCCAGAAGCAAGTTTCAACATTTTTTTTTAAAAAGCATTTTCAGAAATCCTTTCACTTCAAAAGAAACTGATGTTGACCACACCAAAACATTATTGATTACTGTCTGGCTGAATAATAATAATAATAATAATAATAATAATAATAATAATAATAATAATAATAATAATAATAATAATAATAATAATAATAATAATAATAATAATAATAATAATAATTCATAATTAAACACACTTGCAAGGAGAACAAGAGTCATGAAACACTTATGAAAAGGTCACCTTGTACAGTGGCTGAGAATGAGGAATTCTGATCTTTAGGACTTAACGTAGCCCTCTAAATTGAGTCTGCTTTTGCTAACCCTAAATACAACATAAACTCCCAATAAATGGGCACTGGCTAAGGAAACAAAGAGATCCTGGGAATGAGACTGCTGCCTTTCTCCCAAAAAACCTCCTGTTATCAAGAGAAGTGAGTGGTCTGGGAGAAAATTTGTTGATGTCTGTCTTCCCCGAAGGTACTTCAAACAGTAAATGAACACACAAGATCCCATGTTTATTTTCTTTTAAATATATTTTTGAAAATATTGTCTGATCCAAAATATGTGTTTTTCAATTTTTCATGGCCTGGCCGTGAGTGATGTATTTTATCCATATTCATAACAGTGTACAAACTTTCTATTCATAGCTCTCTCCACAGCATAAATTTGGGTGGGCATGCTGGAATTTCCTCCTGTGGCATATGGTAATCCTTTACCTGAGGGCTTGCTCCAAATAAATGTTTACATTCCTCTGACAGCTCACTTGAAATGTAAAGGAACAAGGTATGTGAGTCTTCCATTAAATAACTGACTGCATTTACATGTTTGGGGGAGGAAGGCACATAGTGTTCCTACACTGGACTGGCTGCAGGAATGTCCAACCTTGTTTCCTCTCATAAATATTTCATAATAGAAAGGACCTTAAAAATGTGCCAATCCAAACTGCCGATTGACCCTTCCAACTCCAGGCACCATAGCTAGGAGGGACTGAAATAAACACCACAAGTAAGCAGTGCCTGCAGTGGGCAGTCATCTGTGGAAACCACAGCCTCCTCTTTGGTCCTGGGGACCATCGTTTCATTCTGAGGCTATTCCAGGGAGGGCTGGCTGAAAGGGAAGGTGGTGGGTGGCAAGGGTCACACATCAAAGGTGCAAAGAGAGGTGGAAATGATCCGGAGAAAAACTTCCTAGTGTGGGATAAGATTTCATTCTATTTTACACAGTTCAAGCAAATTATGTTTGTACTGATGTAGATGAAAGAATGCCCCAGCAGTTAGGGACAAGCACACTGAAGAAGTAAATAGGAAAAATGCCCACACATGGTGATTATATCCAATTAAAGAAGTAAACCTGCTGCTGTTTGCTCATTAGAGTACCAGGTCTACTTGAGCTCCTGTGATTCCAGCTAGTCATATAGGGTTTCTTTAACCTTTTAATCATTATTCATACCACCAGGGCTATTCACTTGGCCACCCTCCTTTAAGTTACTACCAGACTGGGGCTGGCAGGTTACCAACACATCCCCAAGAGAAAGAGCAGCACAGGAAGTCAGGAGTTATTCCACAGGAATCCAAACCCACAACTTTCTCTGGTCACTCCTGCCCACCTTCCTTGGCAACTGAGTTCCAATAAGATATCCTTCAGCTGACTTTGATATCCTTTACTGAGGGGACATGATGTTTAGGCCCAGCAGGAAGGTAAAATACAGAGGCTCTTTCTCCTTTGTTGCTCACATTCCTGCACAGTGAAAAATGTCACTTTTCCCAGTTACAAGTCCTCTGTTTCCCATAAGTTCTCATTGAGAGGCCCACATATTTGCTATTCCTCTCTATTGCTATAAGATCACTCTTATGCCTCTCTAAAAGGGCACAAGATGCTTATGCAAACTGAGTAAAAACAAAATTAGTATTGGTCTAGGCTGACAACACCCCTCAAAAGCTGAGAAGTGCCTGAGGGGCATCTTGTCCGGACACTTAAAGGCTGATGTGTACCCAACAACTTTTCTTTAAATGAAGAAAAGCTTCATTGATGTTACATGATTTACACTGACATAAAATTAGGGGAAGCAAATGGACCCTAGGAGCTACAGTAAATGGCAATTACCAGAATAATAAACCCTAGCCTCTTCTGTGAGGAACAAATTTTCCTCTGCAACCTTTAATTAAGTTAGTATCTGAGCCTTTTGTGGGCTAATTCCCTGCACAGTGGCCAATTTACAGTGTGGATACCAGCTCTCATATATGAGAGCTGGTATCCCCACTGTAACTTGCATGAGTGTGACAAAAGAAGGCAAAGATACAGCCAAGGGCGGAAACAAACCAGATGATAATACGATTCCTGCACAATTCCTGTTAGAATCTGATAGCACATTTATTCAATCCTGGGTTTTACTCTTACTTAATAGTCCTACACTGGTACTCTCCCATAGCAGCTCATGCATAACAGTCCACCTTTTAGATGAAAACCTCCCAGACTACCCTTACAGCATGTCCCCAAGGTTGGCAGGCTGAGATTAACTTTTTTTTTTTCTAACAATGCAGACACATATATTGGCATATTAAGATTTCAGCTAAGTTTTTGAGTGGGATTTCCTTGTATTTGGAGAAGTTCCACTGTGTTTAGCTGGTGAACTCTAAAACCCATCCACAGTCCTTTACCAAACAGATTCAGAAAATCATTGCAAAGGGGAAGAAGCAACCCTCAAAAGTGGGCTGAAGTGGATCTCTATATTTGGTCTTGTAATCTTAATCAAGATATTGAGACACACCCCCTAAACAATCAGGACATTTCAAGGCATGTTCACTTAGGTTTCAGCACACTTCTCACTTACCACATGGTCAGTTTCATGCAGCTGTCTCCACAGAAGTGAAATTTAGAGCCCTGTCATTCTAAAACATTCCTCTAGTACATGGATAATCTTGTAAATTTACAGCCTGCTGGCATCACCATTAAGTCCCATTAGAACTGTACATTGGGCTTCCATGTGTCTCTTGTGTGGCAGAAGCCAAGGGAAGGGGCTGACGTTTTCTGCTCTCAGGAAAAAAAATCCAGGAAGTCTGCATTTAAGTGAAAAATTGTCACTGCACAATAACACAAACACCTCATCACACAACCCCCATCCTTAGACAGCTGGGTCCACCCCCAGACACTCAAGGGAAGCTAAGTAGTCTTGTATGGCAAAACCGAATTACAGATTACAAATTGCAAAGCAGCAATCAGATAATCTCAGTCAGATTAAAGATGGGAAAATAAGGACTTTAAACAATCTATGTAGGCTTTGAAATTATATCTCAATTGTCACATTCTGAAGGCAACAAAATCTGTTTGTAAAGTGCTTTGTTCTTCCAAAGCAGAAGTGGCAGCTGTTTGCATCCAAATGTTTTATATGGGTTAGGGATAGGCTGTTTAAAGTCTTTGAAAAAAAAGGAATTTTCTTTTCATTTTTCCTTACCAGAGTGGAAAGTTACTTCACAACTTTTAAATATTTGCAAATTCATCCAGGTTTGAAAAAAAGGCCCACCCAAAAGACTGTGAGATGTATAAAACCACAAATTCCTTGAGGCTTGTTTATTTTCAAGTTAAGAAAACAAAGCATTTGATGGCTACCAGAAAGAGGGCAATGTGCTTTTGTGCTGATTACATCAACTACAGTTTCCCATTGTCTGAAGAACAATTTTCTGTCAAGAAATTGTTTTGACTGAGTTTTGGGTGAGCTTTGAGTAATGAGCTTTTACTATTCAATAAAGTTCTGCTTATCACTATCAACCCAGTTGCAGACTGTGAACTACTTCTACTTTGTAATCTATTGGGATTTATAGATTTCTGTGAAGCCAGAAAACTCTCTCACATGCGGCAGTAGGTATCTCACAAAAAACCCACAAACAGCATCTGCAAATCAAAAAGCATTTATTAGAGTAAATATTCTAGAAACATTGCTGGTTTGGTATATCTCAGATTTACTGGATACATATACACACAAACCAAATTTTGCCTGCATTCATGTACTTTGGAAATTATTGATAGGAGCACATGGTTACTTTTGTGTATAATTCCCAGTGACTCATTCTCTCTGTACTGGGAAAAGACAAAGCAGACTACAAAGGACCAAGTGCCTGCATGTCACACTATTAGTTGTGTGTAGGCTGACATCTGTGCAGTATCAGGTTTTCTCTATTAGTGGAGTTTGTCCTCATCAATATCACTCCACTGTTGCTTGTGGTTTTTTCCTAGACTCCCCAGGCAGATGCTGTTGGTAAATATAAGAAAAAAAAGAGCAAGCAGGTTGTATTTTTATGTACTTTGATGTTTTAAAATCTGCCCAAGATACAGTTGATAAGTGTAATTTAAAAACCGTCCAGTTACAAAAACCCCTAACCCAAATTTTTCATTATGAATGAGATTTTGAGTGGTGTTTTAGACCCTGAATGGGAGACATACCCACAGAAGTAAAGCTGTACATTATACAATCTCATGACTTTTGAGATTTCAGTCAATGGGACCTCAAAACACTCAATGCTTCAGAAGTGTGGAAGTTATGTGATATGTCCCTTTAAAGAAATCACGTTAGTATCATAAGTCAGTGCATTGCAGAAACACCAAAGAATATGATTAGTAAGAATATCCAATTAACTGTTGCTGATGCACACTCTATTTTATAGTAAGCATGTAAGGAAAATAAAATTTCAACCAACCCATGTGTTTGTATAGTTAGCAACATCTTGAATTACATCTGTTAAAGCACTTGGTTTCTGGATGGATTACAGCTAGCCTTCACCAACCTCTTAAGTGTGGATGAATGAAGAAGTGGGAAGGACAAGTTCAGAAAATACCCTTTTGTTGCCCACTTTTTTCTGTGTCTTTCCAGAGCATTGTTCCAAAACACAGGGCACTGTATCAATAGTGCTGGTGTCAGCTCCCAGAGCATCGCTCTGTCTCCTCAGGCATGTCACAGCCTGTGTGCCCACTGACCAGGAAATGAAGAAGCACCTTAATAAAAACAGCAACAGAAACTAACCCATATTGCAGTCTTCTTCAAGCAAGTCCTTCAGACCTCTTCATGACTGTTGGACACAGGCAGGACCAGGCCCTCACTCTGTCAGGCAGCTTCCTTGCAGACATACTCAGCAGCAAAATTCTTGTCAGTTATTCCTAAATGCATTCATCCTTCTTTGAGCTGGAGGTCTGAGGTCAGAGAGAATTAAAACATCATAGTATGTCCCATTATGTAGTCTTTTTTGTAGAGGCTTTTTGTCTGTGACGCTCTTCTCTCTGGCATAAGCAAGTGAAAGAATAATTCATCCTTTGTGTCCTGTATTATTTTTCACCTCACAGGGATGCAGAAGCTCTTTTCAGGAGACACCAGGTCATCCAAAGAATCATGCCCACAGCCTCCAGTAGACCACCTCCAAGAAGATATCCTCTTGAGATTCAGACAGTTCTCTTATTCCACAGTCTGAGTTGCCTCAGATGCTTAGGGGGAGAAGAGTTAAATATCAGCCTTGAATGCTGCTTTTCAAAGACAGCCTCATCATTACTCATTTTAAAGTAAACAACTCTTGTACTACACAGTAGAATGAGCTAGGTGTTGCTTGTGCTATCTATAAATTGGTATTTTTTTCCTGTGTTCCCTGGGTTCTTTATTTTCTATGGATAAAGGTCAGTAAAATATGAAAAAAACTTATTTATTGGTGTACAGCTTTGTTGCAAAACCAGTTTTCAACATTAACTCACACAATGACCTTATCATTCCCTTTTATTAGAGCAATATTTGGACACAGTCAGGCCTCTGTTGAATACCTTGAGGACATGACGAGACAAATCCAACCACAAATTTGTTTTACTGGATTATGTTTGGAGGTTTACCATTTCCTTACTCTTCCCTCAAATTTCTATTTTATTTTTCCCACTTGTCTCAATTAAAAGTTCTGTCCTTGCCTCCCTCCTCAACGATTTTTTTCAAAATTCTGCTTTCATGCATTTTTCCTCAACCGAGATAGCTCAGCAAAGTCATCTGTTCTTTCATCAGGAAGCCAAGAAATGACAGTGACGGCAGAACTCTAATAGCCAATTTAAACAGTGAGGAGTTTAAATGGGTTGTAGATCCTTTTCATAGTTCATCCAGACCCATTCTGGCTGGCAAAAAAAGAGGAGCTTCTGCAGGCATCATTACTGGTGGTATTAATGATCTCATCTCCTCTGACGTAGGAGACACAACAGCTAGTGGTCAAGGTGGCTGGGAGTAAGGAATGTACTGTATTTTTTTAAACAGGAGAAGACCAAATGACCACACAGCCACTGCTGCTAGTTTAGAGGGAAAAAAAGAGAAAAAGTACACTTTTTCTTGAGTTTCCAAACTATCTTAGGAAAAGTACTCTTACTATACGTGTTATTTTTAGGAGAGCCAGAATAACCTTGTTCCTTGCGACACTTCAGTGTGAATTCAAAATAACTGATAGGAACTGTGTGACAATGTTTCATGGCCTGAAATATCTGCTTTATTCCCTGACAGCCATCTCTGTTTGAGGTGCTGTTATTCTGAAAAGTGTTAGAAGGACCATCAGAGCACATATCCTGTTTGCCTTCTTCATATAGGTCCATACTTCTACCAAGACAAACCAATGGTATGCTTGATTCATGTCACGCAAAAGAGGGTAGGTGAGGACACATTTAAACATTGTATTACACTGAGTTACCATAATAATCTCTCCGGTCTCTGAATTTTAAGAAGCAACAACTGTCAGATCTGGATCACAGGGGGAAAAAAAATAAAAGCTGATATAAGATGCAGGAAAAGAAATTCTCCAGGTCCTGTGTTTTCCATGCAGATGTTCACTTCTTGGTGGCAAAGGAACATTTGAGCCCATCAATTGACTGACTGTTGTAGTATTTGTCGTTGTGGCGCTTACTTGTTTTGCTAAAGGAAATGCTTTCGCAGGGAGCGCACACACAGCCTGGCACAAACCGGAATGTGCCCACATTCCTGACAATGATGGTTTACTTAGCTGTGCAGAGGGAGGCTGTTTTCAGCTGGCTGGGTAGAGCGCCCATTTTTTCCTGAAAAAGGGGAAACAGAGTAATGCCATGAAGAATCGTGGACTTGAACTGCCTGATTTCACCATCAGATCTAAATTCTTCCAAAACAAAATACCTCAAATCTTCCAGTGGGCAACAAGGTGTGTGTTTGTACACTGCTGTGGCAGACTGTGGAGCGGTTTTTTATGTGACTTTCAGCTAGCTCAGTGTTACAAACCAGACACAGTGGCCTTAGGTAACAACTGATCTCCTGGATATTAATGTAGCATAACATTTTTCTCCAAAAACTCTGCTTTACACTGCAAAAGGGCTTTGTACTTTGTGCATTTAACCCCTAAAGGACTGGAAGAGGATATTTGCAGGTCATTTTAGGGGATGAGATGGCTATGAGGTTCAGCAGGCTACGATGGCTCACCTGGAAGGAGCAGTACAGGGTAGGGTTTGTGCAACAAGGAAGGAAGTGAAGAAGGTGAGGGAGAAGGTGTTCACCCAAATTCTCCACTACTAGAACAGGACTCAGTTTTAAACAGGTAAAAGTCACTTTGCAGAGAAGGCAGTGCACTTACTGCCACAGGAGCCACTCTGAGAAATCAGAACAAACCTCCTGGTTAAAAACAGGATTACACAAAATTTTAAGCAAATTAGGTCCAAAATAGACACCATAGGGAATGGGAAAGGATTTTCCCTGAGCCCCACCAATTTAATAGATATTTTTGTGCATTTTTTAATCTAGAAAAATTAATCTCCCCACAATGGCTTCTGCAGAGCAAGTCATGGGGGATTCTGTCTCTTCCTGGTCACTCTCTAGTGAGACCAAAGATGCTGCTTCATTTAGGCTAAGTTAGCTTCAGTTTAAACCTCTCCCCAGGTAATGAAAATCTAACTTAATAAGTCCATGACAAAACTAAAAATATCGTACAGTAGAAAAAAAGAAACCAGCACTATGAGCTATTTTTAGAGTAAAATAAATGCTCAGAACCCAAAGCACTCAGTTTCAAATTTTTATCCCACCATGCCAGCTATCTACTGACATAAAGGCACACTTCTGACACAGTGGCTCAGCTACATCTTTGTCCTGTTGTGGCAATGGGATTTGAGAAAATTGCACAATTTAGGCAAAAATGGTCGGTATCTTGAGCCAGGTGCTGTGTACTTTTGACTGCTGGGAAGAAATGCTGGTAGCCCTGCATTAGCTGGTGAATGGGAACTAAGTGGATCATATTTTTTACATCAGTTTCAGGGATGACAATATAGCTTTTGACTCAGAAATTGCATCCAATATTCATTTTGATACATCTCTTTGAATTTATCAGGACTGACTCCTTCAGCAGTCAGTCATTGTTTTCCCCACTGAGTCCATGCCATAAATTATTTTGGTATATTGCCTTTTGGTTTATCTTTGCTTACAGTAACTCCAAATTCCTTGATGAATGGCAATCCTTGTGTAAGCTGTCTGAAAGATAACCTCTTGCTGGAAACTGTACCATACATAATTATGACTCAGTCTGAACTGCAACAAAAACTGTCTTGGTGTTTTGATTTGTCAGCTCCACTCCATGTTAACCCATCTTGATAATCCAAGGCAATAACACTGCCTGCCTGATTTCAAATTTTTTTTGTACCATCTTTTGCACCAGAACGGCCAAGTTGCCGCCATTGAAAATTACATTAGGTGGAAAAGAATGATAGAAAAGAGATTTATGCCTGGGACACTCTGCTGTCTGCTGATCCCAAGAGAAATCAAGTCTTCACCCTCTCCTTCTGTAGAACCTGGTGTTTTGGGCCTCACCTCCTTCTTGGGAAAGACAGTTCATTTGGAATGATGCTTTCTGTATTTATTTCAATCTTTTTCTTGCCAAGCTGATGTGTGCAAAGTAGCCTGTTGACTTTCTGCTTCATGCCTTGCTCTGAATTCCAGATTAGCACGACTTTCTTGCAAGTGCTGGGGTTTATTCATACAATGCATCTTACCAAGTTTACATTTCCAAGAAGTCTGTCTCACTTGCTAAGGGGGAGTTCAGGAAGAAACTGCACATGAAATGAGAAATATTCTCTTGACTACCTTAAGTATAAATTGAGGTTTGATTGAAACTCATCACAAGAAGTCATCCGGAAAGGATCCTGAAGTAAAATTAGTCATTGGCTTGGTATAGCTGTCTGCACTAAGTCCTCTTTGTATTTCCCAACAATGCACACACTTTAAAAATAATAGTCACTGGAAACCAAGAGAAATATGACTGATGCTGGCTTGGTTTAAGTGTAAATCAAAAGGCACAAAAAAATTAAGAAGTACCTCAAAGATAAACACATCTGTTTTTCTGGTAGCCTCTCACTTTACAGCAACCCTTTTTTTTATCTGTTCCTGCTCTGTTCAGCTTCACCATACCAAATGGAATCCTGGCTTGCTTTCATTTAATTTTGTTTAATTTAATACAAACCATTTACTTAACGGCTTTTCTTTACTTAATTTCTAGAACTCTAAATGAACCAGTATTAGCATATTCATCAGTCTGCATTAATATTGACTGCAGGAATTCCTTGGGCCTTATAAACAATTCTGTTGCCAGGATATAGGGGTTCTTGACAACAATGGACTCAATTAGCAATTGCACATAGGTTGTGGATATGCACTCTCTTGGCTGTGGCTGCACCAGCTGAACAGGTCACTGGAGCAACACCTCATCTCCATGTGCTCATCACCTTCTCTCTGTGGCCCCTATCCAACATCCAAACAAAAGAGAAGAGACAATGTTAATAATTTAAAGAAGACCGTCCCTGTTATTTTAACTGAAACAAGTTATTTGACTGAAACAAGTTATGGGAAATCACATGTAGAGCCTGGCCAGCAGTTCAGAGGGGCTGGTAACTTCCAGTAGCAGAGTGGGGAGGAGGCTGTGGCACTCAGCTTTTTGTTGGCACAGCTGCAGCTGGAACAGGGCAGGCATCCATAGCCTTGCGCAAACACCAGCTGCAAGGGAGGAGACGGCAGAGCCAGAAGAAATGCCATATGGGCATGTCAATGTGCATGCAGCTTGAAGCAAAACAACTTGGGCTTGCAGTGAACTTATTCCACTCCAGGCAGCAGGACCTCTGCCATTTATGTCTGTGGCAGAAATAATCCTAAATTCTGAGGACGACTTGAGCTACATTAAATGAAAGGACTGTTTATCACACATCATAAGATGAGTGTCAACTTGCTAAACCACATAATTAGATCATGTATCTAAGCCCTGAATTCTTACTTATGCACCTAAAGAAATAGATTGAATTTCATAAGCACTGGGAATCCAGGCATCTCCTGTTAACTTAGTCATTCCAAGGGCAACTGTAAAGTACCCAAATTTTGGGAAAATAAAACCATTTATATGGCCATGGAACCTACTTTTAAGTGTATTTGTGTTAATCTTTCAGACTGTGAAACTGAATGCATGGAAATAAAGCCTTTTTGGAAAGGCAAATTTTAAATGATGGCTCACTTATTTCAAAATCCTGCAAAATCTGTAAGAATACTCATATAGACTAGAGCATCACAATTATAGTGTTTTGGATGACTGTGGTAAGAGCTTATATTAGTATTGTCATGGTTAAATGTCTTCTAGGTATGTAATTTCTTTTCTACAGAACATAAACCACTTATTCCCATCTAATACAAATCAGTCTTCTTAATTTCCAAACCTAAAAAGTGTGTCAATCACTTCAGAAGCTGTTATCTTTCAGATACATGTAAGTAGGCCTTACAGCTTCTATGTTTAGTCATAGAAGAAAATACTTTAAAAACTAATACCAATCTCTGAACAAAGCAATGGCATTTTGCCTCAATATTGATTTTACGGTATCTTTCACAGCTTATTTAGAGGTGAAACTGCCCTATTGCAAGGGATGGAAAGATTTATAGTGGTTTTGTGGTCTAGACTCAGAATTTTCATGAGAGTAAGGCAAAGAAATTATTCTCTCAACTTGATGATTTCTAAATTTGAATGTGCTTGGTAATGGAGACCCAGCTCTGTTTAGCCATAGCATTCACCTTGTCCAAGCTCAGTGTGCAGTTGGTGGGGCAGCTGTCAAAGGCTGTGGAGCACCATGTAGTGCTTCAATGTAGAGGGGGCTCTTGACCTTGGAAGGGACAGACAGGAAAAGAGGCAGGGAATGGGGAGGATGAAACTCTGAGTAGTAGGAGATATAAAAAAGAACCCCAGGTAAAACCTCTGCATGTACTGCACATGCTTAGCCTTTTTTCATTACATCAAAACTATATACAATATACCATAGCACACTCGTTTTTACAGGCAAAGTTATAGATATTGCAGTATCTCACTTTCCAACCCTCCTTTCATAATCTCTTTTCCATATGTTAGGGATGTCATAGTAAAGAGTCAGACCTGCTGTACACAAAGTTCATCTACCAGGCACTTGAATATAATAGGTGGGAAAGGCAGCTCTGAACAGCTTTTATCATTCCCCAGACCCAGACCAGACAGTGTCTCAAAGTGTCTGGAGAGATGAGGGAGCAGTAACTTGTCTTTTCTCCTTCATGCTGCCTTCTGGGGGAATCTATGCTGGCTAAAATCTGGAAGAAATTGCAATTTTGTGTGCAAGACCGAGACAAACAGTGTCCCGACATGGGCCAGGTCCTCCTGATCCCCATGCCCAAAGATTTTATTCTCTCTCACTTTCCATATGATGTCATCAGGCAGTCAAGCCCCAGCTTGAAAGCATATTCAACCCAAAATACATTTATTCAATCCATAATTTAACATTAATACACATAAAAATGTAACTATCAGTTACTGACTTTATAGCTCAACCAAAGGGATGTCTGTTACCAGGGACCTGTCGTCTCAGGGGCTGCTTGCCACTGGGAATATACGAGAGCAGCATGAGGTTCTCTCATCTCTTTCTCATACTTTGACTGACCACTGCTATCCCCTGTTTCAGCACATTCATGCTGTGCTGGGATACTGCTCAGGTCCATGCAGACTGTGTTTAAAATGGACACTTTTGGAGCAGCATTAGGTGAGCTCTTCCTATTTAAGGAATCTGACCAGGCGTTTGGTAGTAATCTCCCGTGCTAGGAAAGCTGGTGTTCTAACATGAATAGGAGAACAATGACCTTGCTACCTGACATGGTGTGTGTTTGAAAATCACTCACTCACTGTGCTGAATCCTTGAAGTCCAGATGGAGATTGAGGAATGAAAAGCCTTCCCACTTTAAAGTATTTTCTTTTTCGGTACAAATGCTCAAATCAATTTGGCAATAGTGAATCAGACAATTAAGGTCCTGAACAGAAAGTCAGTTATGGATAAATTTAACCCAAAATGTATTATGGTTTGACTCTATGCTGAAAATATTTATGTACATGTTTGAATTGATTCAAAAACTACTGTGTTTAGCATGAATTAAGTTAAATACATGTATTAGGACTTCCTAAGATGAAGTCTAAGACCTTGGTTCAGTAAATGATCTCCTCAGATGAGACACAATCATCGGTTGTGATAGGTCCCAACCTAATGTACCAAAAAGCTTCTATCTGAAGGGTGAGACAAAACATCCAATTTTGCTTCATATTTGCATGAACTAGGCATGCCTATCTGGCTAGTGACTGTATCTCAGCTGACTCTTGGCATCATCTTCTGCTATCATTCAATTCCTGACTCTGAGTATTAAGCTGGGTTTATAGGTGCAGCAGGTCACAGACCACAGCAGGTCACAGCAAATAACTCCAGCCCAATTGCTTTGAAAGTATTTCCAACCCCCTTGGCATTTACTCATCTGTGTTCAGCCATTGCAAGCACTTCCATTCTGTCAGATTTCTACATCTTTATGCAACGTATCTCAGGCTAGTACTGGTCTGCTTTGCTCATCTGATCTGGCAGGTGTTCTTACTTCTACTTATGAAGTATCACCACAGTAGAAGTGCTTCCACCTTTTTGCCTCACATAATATTCAGCTCCATCCTCCTCTTCCCACTGAACTGCAAGAAAAGCTCTGAACTGCAATGTGAGAGGTTCAATTTCCATTCCATCCTCTTCTGAAAGGCCTTTTCACAGCCCAAGCATTCAGAGATGAACACCATAAATTCCAGGCAATAGACTGCTCTGAGATGCTCTTTGATGATTTGAATAATAAACTACAGTGAATAACCACATGTTCACTAGATCAGAGAAAGAGAATGAACAATTTTACAGACTATTGGGTCTGATATTCTCATGGCCAGGAAAGCATCTCACCTGCCATAGCTTTTGACTGCTTGTCTGTGTTGCTGGAGCTTTTACCTCTGGGAGAGGAGCCCCTCTTCCTTGGTTCACAGCTCTTCAAGGCTCTACCCTGTAAAATGCTGCTTTTTGCCATAGATTGTCTTGGAACATCTGATACTCAGGGTGGTTTAATGGTTATCCAGAGATACTGCATCCAGTTTTTAAAGGAAAAGGAAAGGAATTACATTTCACATTCTTCTCTCCTCTGGTCCTGTTTCTGTTAGCTCTCATATTATTGAAGAAAGCTCAAAATGGCCATAATCTGTGTGAATTTTGCATATCACAGGCAGCGAGGGATTGAAGAGAACTGAGGATAGTGAATTCTGATTAAAAAAACCCTCTTCTAATTTCCTGCAGTTTGAAGATTGTGAAGAAGTATAATTTGAGATAATATTCCCTCTGGTTTATTTATAATCACACTGGCTTTTTTTTTTTTTTTTTTTTGATCCAGCTGATGAAGGTTTAGAGCTCTCTACATATTGTAAAAGGAGGGTAGGATTCTTACCTTTCAGGCAGTGGAGTTGTTTAAGACATCTAAAAGACTAAACCTGCATGACAACATTGAAAATTCCATCCTGAGCAGCAGATTTTTAGTTTCCTTCCCATTGATCCATATCAGTCTGGGTGATTTTTAAAAGTTTATCTCTACAGTCTTAGGTCACAGCCTCTCCAGGGCAGGGACCAGCCATTTCATCTGTCTGCAGAGCAATATCTATTCAAAGGGTTTACAGTAATAGCAAATGCAGTGGCAATCAGCAACTTATTATCAGTTTAGGTGTGTGAAGTATACCACCTGGCCTGGAAGCATTTGTTTCTCCTGCCTTTCCCCTCTGCATGTACTGTTACACTCCATCTGAGAGCAAAAGACTCATCACTATCTCCCTCCAATGGTAAAGTTTGGTAATTTCTTTTGCAGAATGAAAAAAAAAAATAAAAAAGATATTGCAGTACCCATTATTTAGAGTTTTTTCCTAGTCTGAGGAGTAGATGGCAAGATTGATGACTTTAAAGTCAAATACCCTTTAGAACATGCAGTCGTTTCTGAAGAATGATTCTCATTTATTTTGTATTTATTTATATATTATAGAATCACAGGGCTGAGCCAGAAGCTGAGCAGGAATTTCTATTCCAAACACCTGCCCGCAGCAGGGCCAGCTGTATCCTCAGACCAGGATGCTCAGGACTGTGTCCACTCAGGTGTGGCAAATTCCCAAGGGGTCCCAGTGTCCTCAGCATGACAAAGCTTTTCCTTACGCCCAGCCTGGACATCTCATTTCACCTCAGGCCCACTGTCCCTTGGCCTCCCCTCGTGCAGCACAGTGGAGCCCCCGGCTGCCTCTTCTCAGCCACCTGCTCACGAGTGAGGATTCCTTCCCCAGGCTAAACCAGCCCTGTTTCTCCACCTCCCTGCACGGGAAGAATGTTTTTTCCCCAACGCTTCCGAGGCCCCATGCAGATCTTGCTCCAGTTTGTCCATGTCTTTCCCACAGAGGTCCCAGCTGAAGGCAGCACCTATGCATGATGTGACGAGCGCTGAGCTGAAGTGTCTAGTGTCTATGCTCCTATTAATAGAACAAAATATCAAGCCTGAGAAAGCTCTCATTGTCTTTCTTCTGTGCTCATGAGTGGCCAGATGTCTCTTTCTAACATTTAGATGAAGGCAACTGTCAGCATTTAGCTGATGGCCACAGAGCAGTTGCCTCTCCTGGGCTCTGCCCTGAGGAAGAAGAATTCATATGACAATCCTGGCCCTTTACAGGACCTTTGTTTTCAGGGTGTGAAGAGGGATGGGCCAAGGCAGAGGCATTCACACAAAGCAAGTGTCTTTTACTGAAAACATGGAAAATATGAATGTAGCTCAGCTGAGAGCACAGATCTCACAAGTCAAGGTCAGGTCTTGCTGTGGTTTCACTGTTTCCCGGTAGAAGTTGCAAGAATTTCCATGCTTTTCTGATCTGAATTTCATTTGGAAAGTATGTAAATGGCTATTTTCATTGCTTGTACTGGCTTAGTCAGAAACTCATGCTGAGGAAGACAGGCATTTTCCAGAATTTTCACAAATAATAAAGGCATCATAGCTCACTCAAGAGATGCTAAAAGAGAGGTTTGACAGCATAGCTGTGGAATAGCTCAGTGTGGCAGAGCTACTGGTTGTCACAGCTCAGCATGCAGCACTGGCAGGCCCTATGAGGAAGCAAAAGCTGTGCTCTTGGACTCCAAAACTTCCTTTTTAATAGCTGCGAATTTCCTTGCATCTTTTGTTTTGATATGCTTTTCTGCTCCTAGCTTGCAGTGATTTAGTCAGCAACACGGTAAAATAAATATTAGGTGTTCAAGTGTATGCAGTTTATACAAATAAATTCAAAGACTATGCTCACAGAATTTGCAACTAATTTCAGGGATTAAAATGAAGTGTTTAGCATATATGTATACTTATATAAATAAAGACATGGAATAAAATTTGAGGGGTAATTTATTCACGAAATCTAATTTTGGAATGTATCCTTCCCCAACCCTCAGCAGACAGCAAGCAGCACACTCAAGGCAGCATCAACACAGCTGAAGAATGAGGAAATTCTGGAGATGGGAACTGATTCTCTGAAACACACGGGGAATCAAACTTTTCAGCTTCTGTTTGCCAGAAGATAGCTGAAAGCTTCATTCTCTGTTCCTTAGTACTTGTAACTCACTTGTAACCTCACCAGGCTAGGATCCTGGTGAAGGCTGTAAATGAGCCAGCCATGCCTGGTGACAGGCACTTGAAATGGTTCAGTATTTAGGCTTTTCCTGGTGCTCAACACAAGGGCCACCCTATGCAAGCCTGGGAGATGGTTCCTCTTCCCTTACCCTCCTAAAAAGGCTTATTTCCTCTTGGCAAAGGAGCAGATATGGCTTCTGATTGATCCATACTGTGATTCTCTGTCAGATGATCCAAGATGATGCCTCTAGGGTCACAAATCAGGCCTTCTTACAAGTCCATCACTCTGGCTGAGTATTAAGCATGTAGTGAACTAGATGCTGGATTTCTTACTATCTCTTTTCTAATGTCTTTAGTCTGATGATGTTATTGCCTGTCACATATCCCCTTGCCTCTTTCTGTGATAGATCAAAGTCCTAGGAAGAGAAATAAGCCAAATCTAAAGGATGCCATATTTAAACTTATCTGGAGGAAAATTCTTATTGAGATCTGAAGATCTATCTCCTAGCCTTTCACTGTAGAGTCATATCATTCAAAAGGCTCAACATACCAAAATTACATTATTTTACAGATATTTAGACTGAATTCAGGAACAAGCTAGTCTATTAAAATGAAAAAGGAAAAAAAAAGGATGAAACATTAATTAATCATCCAACCATCATATATTGCTCACCCCTAAAAAAAGATTATTTGTGTTATTACTTACCATTCCAAGTGGTAAATGATAAGTTTTAAACAAGCAATTATAGAAAACCCTAGATTTATGTCAACAGTCTGAAGAATTGTGTGATAAATTTTTTATGCTGGGTAAAAAATTTTTGCTAGGCTTATTTCATACATTGCAGAAAGAAAAGTTAACGCTGTCTAAAGAGCAAAAGGGAAAATGCCATTTTCAGGGGAGGAGTTGCATACAAAATTCAAGCTGGGACCAATATTTCCTACTGCTATGATTTTCCTCTCCGTACATTTTCTATGGTCAGAATTGCCTCTTAAAAAGTTTCCCTAGCAAAATTTCACTCTAAGGAACTTAAAAGTAAAAAGTATGCTATACTTAAACAAGAACACAAAGAATTCCTGGAAAGAACGCTTGCTCTTTTACTTGTAAAGTACTCTTCGTGAACTTATCTGATCATTTGACATGAGGTGATTTGGCGATATTTATTTCTTTGATATCTTTTAATGAAATAGTAGGGATTGCATAGGTAACCAAACACTAATGATAAACTTTCTTAATGCAGAACTTGCTAAATGGGCAGGTGTTCACTCAATATGGTACATTCCTATCGGTATTATAATATCTTTTTTCTCCATCACTTCAGTTCCTAAACATTGCTGAATTTTATTGTTTCTGGGCTGAAGTCCTGTTTGATGTGTCTGAGTACATTTCAGCACAGTACGATTCCAGCCTTTCAAAGAGATACATTATACCTTATTCAATAATCAATTTATAGTTTCTATAGTAAATGACACATTAACAGAAGTACATTCTGAAGGGCTTTTTTCCAAAGAAGCAGAGAAAATGAGAAGAGAGTCTGAGGAAAATCCTGAACAACCAGGGAAAGGTCTGCCCAAGTCCTGCCATGGGCGTCTCTTAAACACATTATAGCACATAGTGTTCTCCGCAGCAGGATCCCACAGACATACGAGAGCACAAATATTTATTTCACAGATTTGGACTCTGTGGTGGAACATAAACATTTTGTATGTTGCCTGTAGCTTATTATCACAGATCCAATGTTACATTTCTCAGAAATCAATCACCTAGAGTGCACTTTGTACTGAGATCCAGGGTAGGCAAGGAAAAATAAGGCCGTGTATTTCAATGATTATCCAGACGCAAGTATAGGTGTATCCCCCAGGAGCTTGCAGGAGAGCCCTGAGTGCCTTGACTGCGGGCCAAGCCATCAGTATTGTACCGCTCATGGTCCTTTCCTCACATTCACAGCCAGCCCTGGAGCCCTCTCTGTCTGGGCTCTCCAAGAGAGCTGGGTGTTCTTGGCCGAGGAGCTGGTGTTTTTCCACAGCTGGGACAGGAAAGGCTCAAGTGGGTACTCATGAATGGAGGGGAATTGGGCAGGCCTCTTCTGCTGGGAGGAGGTAACTCCTGGTCAGGGGTAAGCTGTCAGCAGAGGAAGAGAGGTAAGCACACGCTCTTCAGGGAAGGAAAGACAGAACCTTTGTAGGAAATGCACTCACTTCTCCACGGAAAAGTCTCACATCTGAGATCCCTCTTGGAGGTCTCAGCTGGCAGACATGAAAGGTCTTTTTTCTCACATATATCCACAGATATTTCCACACTGGGGGAGAACGTCAAGTGCAGTTTTTAAATGCATTTGAGATTCACTGGAGTGAATCACATCTAATGCCAAACTACTGCAAACCAATTTACTCTTTTTTATTTCCTCAGTAATTAGTATAATAGAATAATAAGAGGCAATGCTTCTCCACCCAAAAGACACACTTTGAACCATCCCTCTGCCATATCATATAACTTAAGAATATTCACTCTGACCACAAGAAGTATCTGCTTTATGAGTTGAAACAAAATATCCCTCAGTATAAGAAAAATATTATCCAACTGGCTTTAAACCCACATGTGCATTGGACTCTTTAAAAATGTATGGCATAAATTGCATAAACTGACTACACACTAATTTGCAATTTTGGTTCTTAAATTATTGCACAGGGATAGCTACAAATCTCTCTTTGTGTTATGATACAAAATAACAGAGGAACTGTTTGTGATTTTGTTTTCTACAGACCAAGTCCCTCTCACCTTTTCTGAACCAGACATGAATAAATGTTGCAGTTTTTCACGGTCTGCCATAGCTCACCAGATCACTATCTCTGGCTCAGCTCTATCTGCCAGTCATTTTGATTCTTGGCTGCAGTTGTGGTACCCACAGCACAAATTAGGGCAAAGTCGTGAGCTGCTCTAAAGTGCAGTCTCCCATCCATGACACTAGACCCTTCTACTACCTAGAATTGGCCAGGAACAAACCACCCTTTCTCACTTGTATGCCATGGACCTCAGGAGAGGTAGAGTAAGGCACTAAGCAACCAATTGTGCTAACTTTATAATGCATGTGAGAAATCCCTCGAGGTAATATTTGGGGGAAATTGAAGACTGTTGGTGTTTATGCAGATGTGCTGAAAGGCACTGACATCACTGAGGACCAGAACCTGGCTTTCCATTCCCCTGATTGTGCTGAAAGCCCAAAGAAGGAGCTAATGAAAGTCTACTGATTTCTTATGCCCCTGGGACCATGCAGATTAAGAGAATAAAAAGAATCCCATGTTGTACCTTGATGAGAGAAATAGCACAACGAGATGAAGTCTTCAAGGAGGTATCAGTACTAAAACTTGGATTAATGCCCATTAATATAAGGATGAGTCAGGAACTGGCTCCTTAAGTATCTCAGTGATTAAGGGAAGTAGTAAGCTTATGAAAACCTCCAACATTATCTGAGATTTGAGTAACTTTTTGGATACCCTTTTCCCTTTGACTACAGAGGTAACCTGCCAGGCTGCTGCAGCCCTTCAGTGTTCACTCTCAACTTTACCACCTTAAATAACTTGTTATTATTGGCAAATTCTGGCACTTTGCTTCCCAGCCACTTTCTAGAGCACTTCTGGAGATGCTGAGCACAGATACTAGCAGAACACAATGGATGACATATTCTGTTGTGAAAAGTTGGCACAGTTGTCTTGGAATTATAATCCTTTTAGACCTGCAGAGACACCAAATCTAAGTACACAGCTCATCCCAGCAGTTATACCCCTCTGTCATGAAATAATCACCAATAGTATCCTAAAAATATGTGTCAATCCTTAGATAGGTGGAGTGAGAGAAGGATAGAGATTTAGACATCATGAATAGTGCAATATATTTGAATAAGAAATTATATTTAGAGTCTGTAGGCTGATTTTTAAAGGTTGCATGAGTCACTAGTTGTCACAAGGCTGGATCAGAATTGTTGCTTCTGAATATATAGGAAGATATGTGGAATTTTTCAAAAACTATTTTAGGTTCTCCTTGCCAGTGCTTTTGAGCACCCAGTTTAGGTGCCTGTCAGAAGTCCAGAGCATCAAAGTTCCCTTCAAAGAAATGAAATTAATAAATTATCAGTTACTCATTTCATTAAACAATCAGTAGAAAGATCACCTGAAACTCTTGTGAGATTTCAGGAAGCTAAAACCTTGAGATTACTTCCTTGCTATTTTTGTTGTTTTTGTTGCTGTTGTTAATTATGGATGCAGCAGGTCATCTGTCTTGGAGAGGATCAAAATTCACTTTTAAGATTCTCCCCTGAGATATAGTATAGGATAAATGTTTCTTGTATTGATTTAAGATTGTACTTTTTGAAACTTCTATGACTTCTGCAGTCTACAGTCTTCTATTTATGTGGTCATAAATTAATTAAAGTGAGGTTAAATTTCACATTTATTTAAAATAAAATAAATGTATTTATTTTAAAATAAATTGTTCTTCAACATTTGTGATTAAAAGAGAAACTCATTTAGATGAAGAGAGTGGCTAAAGCTCTAATTTAGAATAGGTGTAAACCAACTTGAATATCACAGATCATCTGGGTAAGCTCAGATCAGAGAGAACATCTTGACTCAGTCTGCATCCAGGTGCACAGGGCCAAGAAATTTCAAGGAGGTAATGAGTGATTCAGGCTGACTGCAAGTCAGAGTTGTCAGATATCCAGTCCTCTCTTTTCTCCATCGCCCAGCTTCCCACCCAAAGCCTCAGCTGGCAACTCAACCTGTATGCTGCTGTCCTGCTTAGAGTAAGCCAGTCATGCAGTAATACACTGTGGTAAGAGAAAAGCATCCTGCAGATAATGAAGATTGTTGGTTCTTCAACAATGTAGGTATGTGTGTGTACATAGAGAAAAATAGACGGTAGGTGATATGAAAAGAGAGAAAAAAGACAGAGAAACAGAGAGCAGAGAAAGCACTTGCTATTGATTAATGTTTGCTATGAGGATGGCCTCCGTACAGAGAAAATATTTTCCCCATCAGACTGCTTTGGGTTTTTTTTTTTTCCAAACTGTAGCCTGAAGAAAACAGGAAGAAAGAAACCATCTATTCTTCCAGATATCAAACTAGGATGCCAGCTTTTTCCTAGGTCATCATATCAACGTTGCTGATTGTTCAGCCCACTGTGATCTGCGTAAGTTGTTTTAACAGTTGTGTACCAACAGCAAACATTTGCCTGCTGCCTTCCTGTGTCACTGAGCTCCTCTCTTTGCCCAGGAACTCCTGGCCAGCTGCCACAGACAGTAGACTCACCATCTTAACTCAGTCATATTTGTTAACTAACTCTAGATAAACACAGCTGATCAGTAGCAGCCAGTGTCCCTTACTCAGCTACTTTTCCTGACAAACTATACTCATGAGGCACTTTGTGTTACTGATTTGGAGAGTGATTATCTTTGAAGGGCTCTGGAGAAGGATGCAGTCAGAAAGTGTGAAGAGTTAAAACACAAAGCTCCAAAAGAAGCCTTATGATCCTCTACAGCTCTTAGGAAATAAGCTTTTCCAGGTTGACTGACGAAAGTGTGAATTAACAGACACGAGCTTAATTAATTAATTGCTTCCAATGGAAAATGACATTTCTTGGCTTGCCCAAAGAAAGGAAAGAATGTCAATTTAAAGGAGGGAAAATATTACAGCTAAAAGGGCATAGTTATCTTCAGGGATAGTGATTAATTGTCTGGGAAATACATGGTCTGTGAGCTCATGTATAAATGTTTATTAAGCACCCAAAACAAATTCCCTTGAACATAACTTCTGCCACACTTGTCAGTTTTGCTTTTATCTTAAAGATTCAAGGATGTCATGCATTGAAGGCAGAGATACAGAAAGGATGAGTGTCAGTGACTGATACGTGTACCTGGGAGAGTTGTTGCAGGGAATACAGCACCCTGGCAGCCCCTTCCTGCCCTAATGATGCTTCTCATCTGCAGTGACTCTCGGTCACTCACATTTACCAAAATAAAATCTTGAGAATCAGAGAGCCAAACAGTGAGCAAAATGATTGCATGTTATGGTTTGGTCTGTCTGCTGTCTAATTCTCTGCCACTGCACCAAATTACTTGTCTTGCATTTTCTGGTTAGAATTTTTCTTTCTAGTGCTCTGAGCAGGACTATTAAAGCTTCACTAAAAAAGTCCTGCAAGAGAAGAATTTGTTTGATTGGTGCTGATTGGTGATCTCCAGATACTACCAGAGGTCTGTTGTGGGAAGGAGAAAGGAGTATTTTCACCACTGACAGCTGTAGCACAAATCTCTATTAGTTTTATTGTATTTGGTTAAAATAGTTCTCAGCTGGGCTCTGTGTGGAAGTCAAGGCTACACATTGCCCCTGTTTTTCACCCTGAATAGGGATTTTGTTCCTCAGATCCTCTGATGTCATGAGCTCAATTTTACTCTTGATGCAATGCCCACTTGCTTTTTCCCTGACTGCCAGCAGCACAGAAACAGGCACACAAGGATGAGGGAGCCCACGTGTCCAGTCACCTACCCACCAGGGCACAGGGCTGAAAACAGAAAAGGAAGATGAATGGAAAACAGCCCAAAACCCAGTCTGAAAGAGCTGAATAAAGCTACAGAACTGGATAAAATGGTCCCTCTCACCTTTGGACCTGCTGTCTCAGCTCTGGAGGCAATAACAAGCTGGCTTTGTTTTTGTGATCCAGCCTCTGGTTTGTGGGAGAAGGCTGGCAGCCAGAGGCCCTTGCCCCATGCTGGCAGGGGAGCTGGGGAACACTCACTCTGGGACAGTCAGTGGCAAGATGGATTTAGGCATATTGTGCAAATGTCAATAAGTCTTCTACTATTTTTTTTTTATTACATGGGCAAGCATGAACCTTTCCAAGGAAGGGATGATACAGTAGAAACAATACGCAATATTTTCCAAGGAATACTTCCCTAAAGTATTCCCTATTTTAAAAAGAAATTGATAATCTATTGTTGGTATATGCCCTGTTCTACTGAAAAGTTACTTGAGAATAGAGCAGAAGAAGGGTGGCAAACCAACTGATTTTGACATGTCATTTTCCATGTGATTTATATTTCATTATACAAATGCACAGAATTTTTTAAAATGCACAATTGAATTAAGAATGAACAGTAGTGGTAGAGTTTAAATAAGCCTGCAATGACTCAACAAAAATACTGAATTTCAAGTTTTTAGTAGTTCTCACTTCTAATAATCACAATTCATAAAAATCTCGCTACTTCTTCCCCATGTGATCAAAATGTTGAAGAACAGGATGATAAGAGTGAGTGATTGTATTTTATATTAGCTTCTGAAAAGTTCATTAATTTTTCTCAGCTACTGTTACATATTTCCATAGAGGATGAGTTAGAAGAGAGGTAAATATCAGCATTGGTGAAAAAGGTGCAAAGGAATAAAAACACTTTTTTTGAATTATTCATCATTCCAGCAGGATTACTCCAAAACTGCTGAACAGAATCAGTTACTACTAAGGTTTCCCCATCATTTCCCATTTGCAGGTCCTATTTTCAGTAGTGTATAATGTTTCTGAATGCTTAATTTGGACAAAATTTTCCATGTCTAGTGTCTGCTTTAGGCTGCTTTGTTTGTGGAAAAATTCAGCCAAAATGATTCATTGGTTTCCAAGCAAGAGGTTAGTTAAAAATACATTGTTTTTCACACAGTAAAAATGTTCTGATCCCTTTTCCCTGAAGGCACTGAAGTATCCCTCTCATTTGAAACCTGGGATTTGGCTTGGCACAAAGGCTAAAAGGAGAGGGGTACTCAGGTAGTACAGGTGGTCCTAGAGCACATTCTAAGGTATAGCTACTAAATCAGCAAGCCCTGTAGTGTCTTTTCATGGGGTCCTTCAGGCAGATGTATGACAAATCTGTTGTTGGGTCATTCCTCCTTTTCCCCTCTTCCATACCTATCACTCCTGTGCGAGTGCTGTGCAGCTGTCTGCAAGGAGCTTTGGACCTTGTGCTTGGAGTGCTCTCTGGCTGACCAAAAATTGCAGATGCTTCTCCCTCCTTGTCCAGGAGAAACTGAATTGTGGCCAATTGGCTGCTGAATTGTCAACATCTGAGAAAAGCAGCTGGCATTTCCATGGTCAGCACCTAGCAGCTTCTGTCTGATTTTCTGGTCTTGCTGTTTTTAAGGATGAAATTGCAGAAAAAAAAAAATTAAGAACATCTTCCATGTTGCAAAGTCAGGCCTTTTCATCTGTGGTTTGTTCAAGCTGTCTGTCTTATCAATTGTAGAGAACAAATACAGGGAAATATAAATAATGCTAAGAACTGGCTGGCAGGTTCTATGCAATTCGCCGGCTGCTTATTCAGCACAGGAAAAAGTGCAATGTTATGTGTCTCGTCTCTTTGCACAGAGCGAGTACAGAGGTGTGGTGCTGGTGGGGGGTCCTAATAATCCATCAAAGAAATGGGGCACTTCTGGGAGGCTGCTGGTCTGTGTGCTTGTATGGCCATGCCCTGCACTGCATCAGCACATCCTGTCCTGGCCTCTCACTTAGCTCCATTTCAAATTATTTCCTTCTGTATGACTGTAGGTAAGGAGGTATAAGTGTCAGGAGCTGGAGCAGGACCATGGGTCACGTGTCCAGGTACCAGCATCTGGAGTGGGAGGGGGTTTGTGCATCAGTGGGCAGCTATCAGATAGCATCACACTGGTTTAGCTGCTGAGCAGGACAAGGGGCTTGCTTGGGAGTTGAGGGGGGTGTTTTTGTGTGTTTTTGAACACCAACAAATGAAGCAGAGTGGTGGGACTTGGGGGGCTTGTCCATCCGAGGGACAGTTATCAAAGGAATTCCCATTACGTATCTGCAAATATTTCCCATTGATGGGTCTTCATCATGAACTGCTGGGGGAGGGAACAGGGTTAGGCTGTTTGTGCTCTCTGTGCCTGTGTAAGTGTCACCATGGGTGCTGCTTTTTGGGGTCAGTCTGTGTATTTGCATACAATGTGTGCCTCATGTTTCTGCACATGTGCCTGTGGGGGATACACGCTCAGTCTTGCCACTGGCTAGACCTGGGGACATGCAGCAGCAGCAGCAGCAGCGTCACCCATCTTGGGATGCCAGATTCAGCAAACCCAAATGCTTATGGTATTTCTAAATGCAGAGTAATTCCCTGTGTGCTAAGGGGACAAATAAGATAGGCAGATAAAACTGTTTAAAGTACTTTAATAGTTCCCATTAGGTGACAACTGAAATGTTACAGTATTTTAACCCCTTCTCCTCCCATGGCAAATCATTTTTTTGGGTGTTTGGTGTTTGAGGCACTGCTGGCTGCCAGAGGAGCAAGACCAGGACAGCTGCAGAGCTCCAGTAATTCTCCCCTGGCACCACAAGATGGCAGGACCATAGTTTTAAATATTTTCTATTCTGCCTTATTAATTCTGCCCGTCTTTCGTTTTTGGTTGGTTTTTTTTTCTTTTTTTTTTTTTTTAAATGTCCTTCTTTTTTGGGTTGCCTGAAACTCTCAGATACTGCTATTTACATTGTTAAAGTTAGAAATTGAGTATAAATGATGCGTCTTTAGTGATGAGGTTTTGTCTGCATAGCAGCTTTGCTTTAGCTCTGGAGGGGATTAAACACTTCAAAAATAATTCTGCTTTATAACTTGGCATAGGTAAGTATACCTTTCTGGTTCTATATTTGTACCAATTTTTCCCTTTTCTTTCTGGGAGTAGGCCAGTCACTGCAAAGATCTTTATACAGGTATAAATTACAGATGTAATAGTTTACACATTAAATGTCCCAGTTTTTGTCCCTGGACAACACCTAAGTAAAATGCCTTATTTGAAGAAGGCAGGTGTGTAGCTGTTGTTGGGGGGTTTTGTACTTTCGTAAAGGTATTTTCTGAAGTGCACTGATAGTGCCTGATTTCAGCTCTTCCCCTCTGACCTCTGCACCTGCAGCTGACACTACATCAGCAGGCAATAAACCAGGTGGGGGCTGAGGATGGGGTTCTGATGGCTGAGTGTACTTTGGGCCTTCCCTCCTTCCTTTCCTTCGCTGACAGTGAGTTCTCTATCTTGCCTGGGAGGGCAAACAGCAGGGTTTAGGGCTGGCAAAAAAGACTGTTTAACACCAGCTCTTTGTTTCTTTCACAGTATGAAGTGTCCCTTTTATTGCAAAGCTTAGAGCTGATACCATGTGCAGATCTCTCAGAGGGCAGCAGAGAGTGCTATTCAATAAGCTGTTATTTTTTCAGTCTGGTTCTCTTTTTCAGGTGTTAAAGCAAAATTGCAGAGAAAACCTTGAAAGCCAGGGGAGAAAGAAGGATTTTACTCCTTCTGCTTGTAGGAAAGAGCCCTCCCCCCTCTACAAATTAAGCAGTGTAATAAATACAAGCTGGATGTGATCAAAAAAAGACATGAAGAGCCTCACAAGTTTGGCAAGTTCATTTCTCCTGCCTGGGTATCTCAGCTGTCCATTGCTTCAAGGCTAGTGGGTGGGCAGGAGGGTAGGTCCACAGCATATTGTGGGGAAACTGGCAATTACCTGCTACCATTCCATAAGCCAACACTTAAAAATTCCTCCTCTGCTATTATCTGACTCTGTAGGCAGGAGCAGCAGAGAATTCTTCAAGTATTCATCAGGGCCAAAGAAGCAAAATAACAATTTCTTTGTGCCAGAGTAAAATCTGTGGCCTTATTTTTTTAAAATAAAGACAAAAGAAAAAATAAAACCTTTGTATTAACACCCATTAGGTGAGATCTTGTGTTACATGTTTAAAGGTAGCAGAGGAATAGAAAAATTCTAGCTAAAGTTAGAATAGGAATAATGGGAGGGAAGCCAGAGAAAGGAAATGATAGTGGTAAACCAGCTGGGAAATGAATTCAAAGAAATGAAGATAACCCCTAGTCCAACAACTACTAATGGAAGGAGAACAGCAATATTTGAAAATTGGGAGTTTTCAGTGAAAATTAAACTTTGAAGAGGATATTGTATAGATGGATCTATTTACTCTCCCTGTTGGGGTTGAAGCTGACAAGAGAATATAATATGCATATTTTTCTAATATGAAATCTTTTCCTCACCTTGTAATTTCCAAAATTTTTAACCTGTTGCAATGTCTACAAACATTTTTTACAGAAAAATAGGGATACATTCTTAAAAACCCCAGTCTGGTTGAAAAAAACCCCTACCAAACAAAGCGAAAAGTCAGAAAAGAACAGTTTCTAAGAGTCAATTTTGGCAGGCAGACGTTAGGCCTTTAACACAGTTAGATAGTTACAGAAAAAAGAGATCCTTGGAAAAGGCATATTTTATCTTTCTATTTACAAGGGAAAGATCTTTTTGGGTTACCAGACTACCTTCTGCCAAGACAGGATGTCCTTCAAAGTGGAAAATTTTTGCCAAATTGAAGATTACCTGTCTCAAATAAAAAAGTTGCTAGGACTTCATATAGGAGATGAACAACAAGATGGACAGATTTCTTAATCTGAAACTCTTGGATACTTGTCTTTTCCAGCCTTCCATAATTTTGTCTTGCTGAATTGTCCTCCCAAAAAAGTCTCTTTAATAATTTTTTCACTTCAGCACCAAGGCAATCTTTGTACATTTCTGGCAGTCCTCTGTCTCCCTATGGTGTCCATTTTCACAGATTTATCCATCATCACCCTATCTTGAATGGTTTGGAGACATATTTCTGGTAATGGCATGGATACACTACTGAACTTGGGACTCAGTTCAACAAATTAACTATGAACTCAGTTGTTCTTTCCATCCATCATGCTTTTCAAAAATACCTACAATTTTCATATTCAGTGATCACCTCTCTTCTCTCTGTAGCTCAGTTCTTCCACACCCTAGCTAAAAAGCACTAACCTTTGGAGGAATGTTCAGTTGGACACATCTATCTTTATTTTTTTTCCCATGGTCTGGTTCCTGAGATGCCTTTCTCAACCTTCTGACCTGCTTTATTCTGTCTTGCCAGCCTTAGAACACTAACTCCTCCACTGCTGAAGGAAGAAGTAGATTCATATAGCTCTATAATGGATTTGTGTCACCTTACATCAGCAGAAGATCCAACCTGTCAAGTCTAAAAATGTGTCCAGGTTCAGTATTTCACCCAGAGAGGCATAGTCTGGGAATAGCTTTCCCAGATTTATTGCATGATTCCACAACTTTTGGCCAACACTCAAGCAGCTCCTACGATTTGCACAGAATAGTGTAGACTTGTAATATATAAGTTTATTGTATTCCCCAGAAATACTTTGCAAGGTTTTGCAGAGGTTATGAAGATGTTTTCAAACCTTATTCCCTGAAATATCTTAAGATATCTTCTAAAGAGAAAGTCCTGCAATCTCAAGACAACTAGTGAGAAAGAAAAATATACTGCACAACATCCTCTTTTAGACCTAAGGGCATAAACTCTCCATGAAACCAACAGGAGACCCACAGAAATGCTATTTGTCTTAACACAGTAGGCACTTTTAACGTATTTTCTCTTGTACTAAGAATGTGTGCTTATAGGCATTTGAGATTGTCACATTATTTTTATTCCTTCATAATGCAAAATGTTTCACAGTATCGTGTCAAGCTGCAAGAACCTTTTATTCTCTAGTTCAGTGGTTAGAGCAGCTTGGGTAGGAGTTAGCAGCTTGGATTTTGCCGTTTCACTCAAGAGATTAGGAATTTTTAGTGAAAAAATACTGTTAAGTTTCTTAAAAATCACTGCAAATAGGGAAGTTTAAATCATGATCAAATAATGGTGATGTGCTCAGGAAACACTTGCTCAAGCCCCTAAAACTAAAAGACGGAGTAATTTTTTTTCTTTTTCCTTTTTCTTTTTTTTTTTTTCCTTTGCTATTATTTTGTAACAGAGCTGTGAACTACAACTAGACCAGTCTGGTGTATCTAGTGAGAGAAGTACATTCAGCTCCCAGCTGGTTTCTTGCCTGCTAGGATGCAAGAAGCTTGGAAGCATTTACAAGGTGATGTATATGCAGCCCATGGGAGGCATCCATAGGAAAGGAGAGAGCAGCCTCACAAAAGGCAATTTACTCTGGGTCTCCAGGAGTATTTACACAATCTGTTTTTGTTTCACAAGAAAAGCTTTCTCTCTCTAAGAGCTCACCTCCACACCACCATGTTAGTTGCCATTGGTAGTGAAATTGCAATATGTTGCCCTAGAGCAGATGCGAAGCCCCAGATTTCCTGTTGCACGAGTCTGTTGCATGCAGAGCAAAAAGACATTCACTTAAAGTAAATATTTTGCTAGTATGCCCAGAAGCAGACTGTAAGTCACATTTTTAATCATCTTAAATTTTCTAATGTTTGCCTGGTACCTTATCGTTTTCCTGTGGACTAGAGACACCACAAAATTAAAAATTCAGTCTAGGTAAATATTCTACTTCGCTTGATTTGATGTGCAAACATAAATTACGTTCATACCTTTTTCCTTGGTGTGTACCCTAAGCACCAGGCCTTAGGTTTTGGTAGATGGGGCAACTGCACCTGAACCAGCAGCACATTGCAGGGCCTGAAGTGGGGAAACTTCAGGGCTGTACTCATCCCCTTTGGCACCCTGTGCCTGCCTCAGTGCACCTGCAGGACACTGGTGTGGGGATGGCAAATGCTCGTGAGGGCACCTATGACCTAGGTGCCTCTTTGTGGGTGGAGGAAGCAGGCAGATGAGCTCTCTGTGTCACAGCTGTCATTTTCTTCTCTCAATTTTACCCTCTGCTAAAAGGTTGAGGATAAATTTGCTCTCTCTCCCCCACCCTTACGGAAGACACAGATGTACCAAAAACCGGAAATGAGAGGCAAAAGGCGGAAGGAATGTAAATTCTTAAACATTCCATAATGTGCCTAAAAATAGTCACTTTCTGCTTGATGGGAGGAAAGAGGAGAATGAGGCCAGTGTTTCTGTTGGCTTTTGTTTATTAAATTTGTGCCCCTATAGCATCTGGGATAATATGGCCAAACAGACCTCTTTGAAACAAGCCAGACCTCCCCAGGGAAAGGAATTAAGCCCAATATAGTTGCACTCCCACTAGCCGGAGCTCTGCCTCTCACTGTTGCACTGGTCCACACTTCCACACTTGCACCCAGCCTAGATGTCACTCTATGCAGCCAAGGATGGGCTGACATGGGGTTGTATGATGGGCCTCCAGGTGGGAGAGAATGACATTCTCCTCTACAGGGACAAATACCAGAGCTACATAACTTCAATGCTCCCGTCTCAAGATGTCCTGCATCCTGCTTTTACTACACACAGGCAAAATCCCAAATGGTTGTCAATTTAGATAAGAGGAGTATTTGAGGAGAGCCACATGTTTAAATGGAAGTTCTGTAATGGATAAATAATAGACCCAAAAGGGATTAAATACTATAAATAGTACATCTTTAAATAGTCTGCAGGTGACAGGTGACTAGACCATTTTATGGGGAAAATGATTAAAGCAGAATGGGATTTTCAGCACCTATTGGAGAATGCAACTCACTAAATATTTAATCCCACTAAAATGTTTGTGTATTTAACTTCTCACTAGAAACTTTTAACACATTTTTTTCCACAAAGAAAAGCAGAAATGACATAATTGCTAAAATAATGTATGATGCATTGTCATTTTTGAGCTCATCATCTACACATTCATAGATTTTTCCAGGGTATACACATCTTCCCCTCCCCCATGGTTTGCTTGATAATAGTATTTACTGTATATGCTTTTAACTATAACTATTATGAATGCTTTGGGTAGAAAACCAAAGAAATATGCTTTACTGGAGCTCAATAATGAGAGAAAACCACAGAGGTCTACGTCTGAGAGTTTTTTCAAGTACAATGTGATGAGGTGTGTGCTTGCTACATGATTTTCTTCAGTGACATAGAGTTAGCTCATGGCATTTCTCACTTTTATCCTTGCTTGAATTTTCAGCAATTTCAGACTGTTCTTTTTATTTGTTTTCTGGTGTTAAGTTTCTTTAATAATGTGCTCACATCTGTCTTGAATTCTTTTATTTGGAAATATCCCAGAACTCTATCACCGGTTTTTCTTTTTATTTACCTGTGAAGCAACATTTTCCTTTCCATTTCTCCAGAAATCATAAAACACCTGTGGGTTAAACAAAAATGAGTGTTTAGTGTATATGACAGGCCTGCCCGATATGCTGGCAGCTATCTCTCACAGACATCCTTCCTGAGCTGGCTTTGCTTTACATCATCTTGTGCCGTACTGGATGGCAAAAACAAACACCCATCTGTTCACATGTTCTTAGGATGGGTGCCTATGGAAAGGAAATCCCTGCAGATAAGAAACTGCATCGAATCAGAGACCAGATAGAATGGAAATTAACCCTAGGTCTGCTTTATATTTGTTGCAAAATCAAGTCAACCTAGGATGGCTGCCATAGTAGCAGATGAGACACCACACTGCACAAGAAAACACAAAAGCTCTCTTTTTGTCCAACACAAAAGCTCTTTTCTCATTTCATTCCCTGTTATTTTTCTCCTTGCTCCCTGAAGAAAAGCTGCTAAAATATGCCCACCTTAGGGATGGGTTTGAGCATAAGAAAGGCCAAGTCCCTGCCGACTGCTGTTACAACAGGATGCATCCCAGACTCCATGATATCTTAGATGGAGATGCCCCTCACTTTTCAGACCTGTACAAATAATCACTCAGAAGACTTTTCTGCCTATAATTCACCATGACTACTCTTTGTTCTTTGTTTTTCAACCACTTCTATTAGGGAACACAAAACAAAAGAACATAATTGTCTTGGCAAGAAGAAGACACCCACTTAGTTACATTTCTTTATTGAAACTTCAGGAGTTTAATCCCAAAAATACCATATGCTGTTTGGCATACGCTATTTCCTTACCTTATCCAGGACCAAAGGGAAGAATGAAAGAATATAGCACTGTCCAAGTATATTTAGAGCAAGTAGCTGCCCGACAGTGGTAAAGAATTTTCCCTCGTAGGAGTTTTTCCTAGGCAAGTATGGATACGGCATCAGAAGGATAAAGCAGGCCCTGTGAACCTTTACCTTCATGTCTTATTTTAAACTCCCTTTATGCGTAAGTTCTCTAATGAAATTGTTATAGCTCCTAATCTATCCTTGATTAAATCTTTCTTTTCTACTTGAGACGTTAGCTGCTTCCGTGCCTCTCTCCTGTCAGCTATCACACGCATTGTAATTTTGGCTACATGCAGAGGAGCCCTACCCGCTCTGTGATGCTTTCCTTTTCACTTCTCAAATTCAGAGAAGACAGCTGCCAAATCCTCTCCTCATCTTCCCTCTTATGTGATATTTCTTTGCATAAAGCAGCCTGCCCTCCTTAAGAAGAGGAACTGCACAGACAGCTGGTATGAGTCATTAACAGCCAATGAACAAAAATGGGCAGAAAACCATTTTAGCTCAGGTTCTTGATCTGCTCTGGACTCTCCACACTGCACAGAAATGCTCAATGACATAAAATGTACATAACAAAGTCTTTATGTAACTAAATCTACACAGGTTAGTTGCAGACCAGGTGTTGCAGTGATCAGGGAAGCACTCTCACCATCCAGACTAACTTATTTTTACAGCCACACTCCAGAAATATTTATGCAATACTGAAAAAATTATAGCTTACTGAAACTGCAGTGTGGCTACAAAAATGAACTTTTTTTTTTTTTTGTTCTAAGTCCCTTTCTGCTGTGGGGCATAATTTCACTGGGGAGCAATAAATTGTGTCTCCTTCAGGAATCTTCCCTACCCAAAACCATCTGAGTTGAAAAGTTGCCGATTTCCGAATATAAATAAAACATTGTACATATGAGACAGAAAAACAACCTCTTAATCAGCAGTTTGGCCTACTGCAATGTTCAGTGTGTGTTAACAATAGCTCCTGGCAGGCTCAATTCCCTGTGCATGCCAGAGCCTAACTGTGAGATAAATCTTTATTGTCCAGATCAAATCTAGAAAAGGAGTGCCTATTTCTCACCAAAGATTTATTCACTGTGCAAATATCTTAAGACAGAAGGAACACCCTGAACTACCTGGGAGTAGGAAAAAGAAATGCCAACCAAGCCAAAGGACAAGCAGGACTCACTATGGGGAGATTTGGGGTTCTACCTGTGTTTTCATCTCTTTAACACCCATAGCTCCCATGTCTCGGAGCTGAGATAGTTTTGCAGTGTGTTGCTCCCGGAAATGTCCCCACTGAATGAATGCTTTATGGCACATGTCAACCAGACATGCCTAAATATATGTTTGGAAGGCCTGTCCATACAGCAGTAATTTCATTACCTGCAGATATCTAGAATCAAGGCAAAATAATACAACACAGACCAGGCTGAATGTGGTTAACTAAGTTGCTTTTAGTTTATTAATTTTACCCATATACATAGATGACTTTGAAAGCACTGATGCCTAAAGAGGCTACCTAAAACAGAGGCTAGACAGTGTTAAAGGAATAAAGTAGGTATTTATTAAAAGGCCTTCAAAGGATACACCTTGGGCAGTACAAGAGCTTGGCCAAGGCTCCACCCAAGGTGGACACCTGGTCCCAAGTTTTTCCACTTTTATAAGTTTCGGTCCATTTACATATTGGGGTTAATTGTCCAAGTACAGCTTCAGGTAATGAAGCCCCATCCTCCCAGATTACTCTCCTCAATTCTCTGTTGTCTATACTTTTTGGGCCCAAAGCTGCAATGGTGTCCTTAGTTCAAACAAAAGGATTGTTTTGTCTAGCTAAACTGTGAAGAGAAGTTACTAACACTTTATATGAAGTTCAGAGTTACATACTAACACAGTACAGAATCTGGAAAATTTGACAGCTAAAACTTAAGGCATCAGCACCACGTGAAAGAGGCAGGACAAAATACAAGAAAATGGTACAGGAAAAGATTTCAATATGCAATGTGTCAGTGTACCTACTGTGTTTCATACATATTTTACACTGAAAACCAAAAATGCCACAGTTTCCAGAGGATGTACACATTTTGTTTTAATCTGACAAATTTAGTTTATTAATAAGTAAAAAAATAAATCTACAATAGCAACAGTGCAAACACATCAGAACTTGAATGGCATACAGAACACAGATGAATAAAAATTATTATACAAAGGGCCCAGTGTTTCCTATGGTACTGGCTGTGATGTATACAATACACAACACGGTAAGGAATAAACTGCAACTTAAACAGGAAGATGAACTGCATATTACTGGCTCTGTCTTGTATGGTCGCTCTATTTCAGGAGGTAAAGCTGTCATGCCTTGGATCTGAAATTAAAATAACAAAAAACTATGAGAGTTTTGTCACATAAGATTAGAAAACTCTTTTTTTGCTCTCAAGATAATTGACAGCTTGCCTTATAATCTAGTGATAGTTTTGTACTTGGGCTGCGACTCTCACTGTGGAAACATCAAGCTCAGTAAAAATATGAATATACTGCATGCCAAATGATCAGCCAGTGTGCATATCCAACATTCACAGCTTGAGAGCAGCAGTACACACTGGCATCCTCTCCAGTAAAGCAAGGTTAGACTTTAGTTGGACGATTTGAATGACCTTATTTTGCTTTGTGGGGTTGTTTGGCAGGTTTGGTTGATGTTTTCATCTTTCTGTCAAATTAAAACAAAAGTTGGCAGTGTCACTCTGCTATGGGGATATAGCATGATATTTGAATGCATTCATTTCTGTGTGCAAGGCTCACACTTCTGCCTACAAAACAGCCAAAACTATGTACACATTGTTCCAAGGAACCACAGAATGGTTGGGGTTGGAAGGGATCTCTGGAGGTCATCTGGTCCCATGTCCCTGCTCAAGCAAGGCCACATACAGCAGTGTCATACCACTACATACTGAGCATTTTTCACTCTTCCTGTAGAGCTCAGTGCAATTTTATGGGATTTGATGTAACTCTGTTTGCTATGGTTTTCCCATGAAATTAGAGACATCTTTGTACACTAATCAGCTTGCTTTTCCTAAATTTATTCCCTACATGTTCAAGAAAATAAGCTCGGTGGAAAGTAAGCTCCTAGACACATTTTTGAAAGTTTGAATGCCCACCTGTACAGCATATGCTTGCTTTGGGGATTTCATATATGCTGCTATCATTCTGTACTGTAGAAAGAAACCCCAGCTGAATATTGACTTTATCTTAGCAAACACAACACAAAACTAAAACTGAAATAGGGACCAACTTTATAGAAAGGTGAAGGTATTCTCAACTCAGTTCCTCTGCTCCAATTTTTTTAAGTCTTGTAAGAACTCAGGGATTTTTTTGGCCATTCAGGTTAAATCTGTTCCTCATTTTGATGGAGATGGTCATTTAAGTGTAATATCACTAAAAAGGGAAGGGAAAGGAAATAGTCCTAATCTTAGCTTTGAAGAATATGCCCAGGTCATTTGAAAAAGAAAAGTATGATTAAGGAAGAGCTAAGAACTCCCAGTTCCAGTGAGCTCATTCTTTGACTACATTCTTTAAGGTGTAAGTATTGTTCCTTCATCCTGTAAGATAAAGAGGAATAGCATTCTGCAGAAAATATACCATTAAAAATACCCTTTTGATAAAATTTCTGTGCTTTTCATCATCTTACCTTGTCCTCTGACAAATAATCAGTGAAAGGGTGGCTATGCAACTGCTACTAGCCAGCAGCTCTAAAGGTCAAGAAGTTCAAGCAAAACATGCAAACAGTCACATGTACTGTCTGTCTACAACTATATTTCACAGGAAGTCTACAATGGGATAAATAATACTAGAAAAAACCAGGACCTCTTAGATAACTTATAACACAGTATTCCTTTGACATCCAATGGGCAGAATGGTCTGACCTATGTTGGAAAAACCCAGGAATGCTACTGCCGGAGGGGCAACTTTTTCACCACCTGAAAGGACTGTGTGATACACTATGAGAAAGCATGGGCTTCTCTTCTAGAGTAAGGAGAATGAGGCAGAAATCTTTCCTAGGAAGTACTTCATCAGTAGTATCTTATAGCAGCTCTGCTACCCTGGACTGAAATCACAACAGGAAATAAGCCGGTACAATGAGACCACCTCTCACTCTGAGCATAAAGTCTCAAAAAAGTAGGAGAGCCTTGAATTTGGAGTCTGTAAAGGAGTTCAAAGAGGAATACATATTTTTAAGCATCCCTTTCAGGGATGATATGACATGCATATGAATAGCCATTCTTTATAAGCACATAACATTAAATATGACAATTTTTCTTAGTAGTGTCCTGGTAAAATACTGATAGATATTTAGAATGAATTGTAATTTATTGGGGAATTAATTTTTTTATCTTACAGGTTTTTTTCATCAAGACAATAGGGAAAGTAAAACCATGGAAGATAAAATCTTACTAAGTTGCACAAAGGGAACAGACTATCGGACTTTATTTTTCTGGTCCAATACTACAGACAATTCCAGGACCATTAAAAAAGCAAGACTTATTGGAAAAGTATTCATACAACTTTAGGTTGTCCAGATGCCCAAGTTAAGAAGGTAGATTCTTGAAGCTTCATTATGCAGTCAATAAGGTTCCCCTAGAAGGTGTCTCAGAGAGGAAACCTGATTTAGGGATTTTGAATCATCTGTTGCAAAACCCTAACATAAATCCCTGACCATGGAGGCAGCCAAGGTAGAACAGCTTCCTGGCAGGGTCACTTAACCTGGACACATGTGGTTATTCTCTGATCAGCCCAAGACCACTGAAAGACTCCATCCTCCTATTATTGATCTCGAGTGCTGATTAAAGCTCCAAATTTTCTATTCTTTTTAAATGCTTCTAGAACTCAAGCTAGGTGAAAGCACTGGCAAAACATTCTCATCATTGGTAATCGTATGCAAATGAAATATAGCTGTGTAAACATCCTGAAGACGTATAATCATATATTTATTCATATGCGTTGAAACACAATAAATCAAATTAGTTTCATGGCACCGTTGCCTCTTTTTCAACACACCGACTTACCGACCATTCCGCATTATCCGTTTTTGAACATCTCACGTTCACAGGTAGCTTAAGCACGAGTTGATTATAGGAGAGACCCTCTGATCTGGACCATTTGAATTTGTTCATTGCATCCATAAAGGACAGGTTTTTATATTGCTTAGGACTCTTGATAATGAAAGGCCAAGTCCTAAAGAAAAATAAACAGTTAGATTTAAAAAACTAGATAAAAACTATCAAGTTGAAATGAATGAGGAAAACTTTTGGAGAATCTACTCAGAAAAGTAAATGTACTACTGCTATGTATATTATGCCTAGCTCACATTCTCAGCTAAGTTCTCTTCTACTGAAAACTGATGCAGTTTCACTGATTTTGACAGACTTATGAAAGACTGTCAGCAGATTAGTACTCGCTGACAGATGCTTTTAGAAATGAAAGACTTCAGGAGTTACACTGCTCTTCTCTGATCTACAAACTGAGTGCGCAAGCAATACAAAGCAGATCTTCTGCTGTAACTTCTCAAGAAAACAAAAACGAAAGAAAGCCACACCCTCTCCTAGGTTTAGCAGGCCAGATTGCCAAGAAACCTTTGCCATTAGAAAGCTGCTTCCAGACGATTCTGCCAAGTTCAAGTCAAAACTGAGCCTAGCGCAGGAGTTGCTTGTTATGCACTGGCTGGCAGCAGATAATAACTAGTGTTGTGGACATTCCCTTTGGCATATTCCTACAAGCTGGCTGCAAGGGCACTTTTGGATAGGGGTGGTTTAGAGACCTGCTGCACTGTTCTTAAAGAACTATCTGCCCTAGTGTGGGAATCCTTCTCATGAACAACTGGCAACAATCTCATTTCCCACCAGCCAAAAATGTGGAAAGGGAAGGAATGAGATTCCATGTCTTTCATTTAGTAAAGAGAACTAAAAAAAAAGTAACAAACGAAAATTAAACCAAAACCAAACATTTTCCATTGTTACTGCTTTCTCCTTGTTTGACTTTGCTGAGATGAATAGAGGAGGGATCAAACTTTCAAACTTTTACAAACATAAAGTCAATACAGCCAGTGGAAGAACCAAAGTATCTAAAACTTATCAAGTAACCTAATTAATACTGTGATTGGAGCATGAGTTATCTTTTCAGAACACTTTAGACAGATCTGTGTTATCTTGCAGTAGCCTGTCTACCACTTGCTCTGAGGAAATTGCCTATGCCAGAGTTCTGCTCCACTCAACATCTAGTCATAGAGGCTGTAATTTTAACCAAGTATTCTGGTACTTAGTCCACTACCATGGCCCAATCACTTTCATCTCTGTTCCTCATGATTTATACCATTGTCTGCACCACCAGACAGAGAAAAATGTTTTAAAGTGAGCCACAACGCCTTGATCCTACTCCCAGTTTGCATTTGTGTGTAAGTCAAGAGTGACTTTGGAAGAGTCAGTGAAGCAATTCTAGTGTTAGACTGACACAAGAGAGATGAGGATCAGGTCACATATCCTTAGGCTGACAGAGTTTAATGAAACAAGAATTGTGGATTAGGTCATAAATACTAGAGGCATTAATAATCTCCTCTTCTAATTACTATTCCATTTGTGGCAGACAGTCTGCATACTTACTCTATTCAGAACATCTTTATTTCCCCAGGCCAAATGTGCATTTTTTCCTTAAGTACAGTTATCATGAATGAACACTCAAGAGAGCATACATTTGCTGGAATATTTTCTTTCTAAGCTCAGAAAGACTCTTTTTAGATAGGACTAATTTAGAAACTCTGTTCTCCCTGTATTAAAAGAGGTTGTAAATGGAAATAGTGTGCAAAATTATGTAGACATTGATTTAACTGTGATTCCTTCAAATTCTTCTTCCTTGAATATGAATTTCAGAACTAAGACCACTAAGCCTATATGTCAAATTATTTTGCAATAATAGCTTTATATGGTTTGTATAGATAAACTGTAAAAGCAAAGACAACTTTTAAATTTTGTGATGACACACTATTAATCTATCCATTTGATTTTAAAATCTTACTATTACCTTAGTTTGGTTCAATTAACAATACAAATGTAATTCACCTTTCACCACAAAACATGCATTCAACTTTTTATTGTTTGATTATTTTTCTGCCTTTCATTCATTGGGGAACTTTGCACTTTTGACTGTTCTCACTGTTTACAATTTGCTGTTGAGATTATTTAATTTTAAGCACTACAAGGAACAAATTTTTGTCTTCAGAATTCCTGTCAACAAATCTACCCAGGGAAATTCAACAACCATGCTCACAAACTCCTTTTCAAAATTATTTCTCTATATATGAAACACTGACATGCTTTAATAAATTGATAGATTTAACATATTGATTTTTTTTACGGATGTGTGTGAAGAAAAAAACCCAAGACAATATGAACAGTATTATTTCCTTAAAAGAAGAAACTGCTTTTCTATCAGAAGGAAAAAAAAAAGCAAAATAATTTGGCAGGAGAAATAGCAGCACAGCATATTGACCAAAACAAGTGGCATGAGTCACCATGTCTCTTCTCTTTCTACCAGAAAGAAAGAAAAGTTGTATAAAAACGATCCAAGAATCCACAGACAGAAAGAGAGGTGCTGCACATATTAATAAACATTTTACATACCTGACTGGTCTATAGATTTCCTTAACGCCAATGAACTGGAGCTGTTCCATTATGTCTGGAATACTCGCACACCGGGTGAGGTTGATTCTTGGGTAATAGAGTAGATATGACAAGCACATTTCATTTCTGGTGCTCAGACCACCCTGAAAATGGGATTTTTCTTTAATCAGAGTAGCACTGGAATCCCACAGATTAAATCACTGATTAGCATTTATATGCTAATGAAAGGTGTATCAGGAGGCCAAATTCGACAACTTTATCTTGTACATGAGGTTATCAAGTAGAAAGAGATTATTACATAATTAATTACAAAATACTCTGGAAGCTCAAGCAATAGCTTCTAAATTAAAAGACATCAGAAAGAACAACTGTGAATAAAATAAGGATCATATTACATTATAGAAGTGTACTATATGAGAAGTTCAGGCTTGCTTTCAGTTGCCCCCGAGGTACTCAGATTTACCACACTTCAGAAAAGTGGAACAAACGAAGAAAAAACTCTTGTAGGATAATTAATCTGTTTAATAAGAAATAAAGTGAGCTTTGCCTAGTGAAATGAAGGCTAGAATGGAATATGAATCTATATGAACTCAGGTCGTAAGTACATATGCCAATAAAGAGCAAGAAGGAAAATAATTATTTATGTTAACAGGTAATGTTGACTCAAGAAAAAATGAGCATGCATTATAGAATCAGTAATGAGAATAACATTTCTAGCTAACAGAAGAAACAGGCTCTTAAACAGTCTTCCATTGAGAACCATGGGGCAAACAACTAACTTAAAATTTATCTTGGTAAACATGGACAAGATTATAAACTGCATGTTCCTAAATCCTGGGTGGGAACAGTTCCACAAGTCTCACAGAACCACAGGAATAGGAATGAGAAAACAAAACACATGAGCCAAGAGTTAGTGTAGTCACCACACTGGAAAACAGGACAAAAACTCAAAAGCCTTCATTCTTGCTCTTTTGCTTTTCATTAAATAACTACTGCATGTGCCTACATGCGAGCCATTATTCAGGGAGCAGTATCCCTTTGCTCTCTGGATGCCAGGAACAGTTCTTCCCTGCAGAAAAGACACCGCTCAGGTCTCACTTCAAGAGGTCTGGATCTAGCCACTCCCCAGGAAGCGGAATCAGACCCTGGCACAGGCAGCTATGTCCCTCTCTTAGACATAGTGGGTTTGTCATCAATCTATGTGTTCCTAGCCAACTGGCACAGTCCAGCTCATGTCCAAGTAACCAAATTTACTTCACCTCCAAAATCCAGTGACTGCATTGCAATGGCCAGTGCCTGGCCTCTGTTAACCTATCAAGCTGCTTCTGAGGGACTGTGCACTGCCGTGTGCCAAACCAGACCTGGACAGCCTCGGTAGGGAAGGGTGGTTTCTCAACTTCTCTTCCCAACCCTAAGGACCTTCATTCTGCCTGGATTCTATGTTAGGCACAAAACTAAATAGTTGAGAAACATCCTCATCACAGCTTATCTAAAAATCAATGCATAAGAACCAGCAATTACAACTTCAGGGAAAAATGCTTAACAAGTTCATAAAAATAATTCATTAGAGTACACAGAATTTGCATGTTAATACATGTTGTGAAGAAAGCACTCTTTTTACTAGAAAAGTTTGACTTCTAAGGATCTTTTATGAGCTGACCTGCTTATTTTTATAAACTAGTCATATGAATGTCTACTGCAAGAGATCAGACTAAGATCACAGTAGTTCGGATGACTTTAAAACCTATGAATCTACGAAAGACAACAAATAATTATGTTCACACAGGCATTAGCAAGTAAATTCACTTTTTAAAAATACTGTTCTATGAAAAAGGTTTTAGCCCCCAGTATTATCTGTGCACTTATTTTGATCCACCAAAATATCGCTTACCCATGTCATGCGAATTCGGTCCACAGTACTGTAGTGGCATTCTGTGACTAAATTATCCCCCTGAAATAAGAAATTTAGGAAGTTCACAGTTCTGAAGTTTATCAACACTAGCTTCAGGTAACTACAGATGACAGCAAGCACTTAAATAAATATCAGAGCAGCGGATATGACTTTTTGAAAGAGTAAAGGATTAGATAATTGCCATATGTTGAGGCCTTGGCACTTAGCATTCGTATTATCCCAGATCCTCAGAGATCCCCTGTGGATTTAAACACTCCTATTAAGAGTGTTGTCTGGATTTCTTTTAAAATAGCAATGAAGGTACCCAGTTATCATCCAATTTTCTGGAAAATTATATAGTCTACAATGTATACAAACGATTCTTGCTCCAAAACTCATCCAGTGCTATTTTAACCAGGTTAATTTACACTGCCAACTTCAACAGAAGTATTTGGCAAATGAGGAAAAGAAGGCTTTCCACATCACATAAACAACTGTATCTCTGCCAAGCCTGGGAGTAGAGGAGTGGCAGGCAAAGGCTTCACTACATTGACAGATATGTATGGGAAAGGCTGGATACTTACCTTCTCAAGCACACACAATTAACTTTTTGGTGTCTTGACAAACTGATCTACTATTTGGTAATACTTTCACTCCCTGTACTTTGTAATCAAGTACAAATCTGAAAATTACCGTGATAATCAAGTGGATTTTTTTTTTGGTACCATCATCTTCCCTTATCAACCACTATACTTCCCTAAAGAAACAAAACAAAACCAGATCACGCTTCAAAGGCTGAGAATTTCTCCTTTCCTACAGGCTGTTTCTCCAGATCAAGGCTAGCACAATCTGTACTCCAGACTGCTGGAAGAAGGTGTGTCAGCCTCATGTCAGCCAAATGGAGACAGAGGTTTCTGAAGTAGCATGAACAGGCACAGCGTCACTGCTTCCAGTGGGAATACTCTTTTTCCATCAGTGAGGTCTCTGGCTTTCATATCTTACAGACTGGATAACATTCACTGAAATTGCTGCTTCTGTGAGACTGGATCTGCTGCTCCCAAATGGAGAAGAGAGTGCTACTATGTGAAGGAAAAGAAAAACCTGGACTCCACAAGCTGAAAGACGGATACTCTCTTGGGAGAGCTTATAGAAAGAGAGAATAACAAGAACTCACATGAAAAATCATACTATTAGTTAACTGACTAAATGTTCTCTGAATTACACCAGATGATCGATGTAAAGCTGCACTGGTAGTTTTGCATAAGATGAAAAAATGAAAGGCAGAAAAAATGGGTCTCTTTAGAGAAACAATTTCATCTGCTGCTTGAGCTGGCATTTTTGTCAAGTTGCTGTTACTATCAAATACCCTTTATAGTTTTTCTGTTGTCTATTCCCATACGTTCTTCAATTTTAAGAGGCCTTTTGCTTTAATTGCATGGATTTTCCTAAAAATATCACAGGCTTTCTCTGAAAACCTGTCATCTTCTGCGAGCCCTCTTCCAAAACCCTTCAACATTCTTCCCTGAAGGAGGTAACACCAGTTCGTCTTTGAAGCCCCTAGACTACAAGCAATTTAACTTCAAAGACTAAATCCGGCACTTGAACATCCAGGTTTTGCTGTAGATATTAAATTATAAAGTTAGCATTTTAGCTTCTTGTCTTTAAAGCACAAATATCAAAAGTCTCACAGTGTGGGAGAAGAGACATAAGAGAGAAAGGGGAGAGGAGGAGAAGCCCTTGAAGTTTAAACCATGGGACTCCTGACCATACTTGAAGTTCAGCCATTTCAATGGTCTGTACAGATCCATCTCCCTTAGTGGTTCCAATCATAAAAAAATTTCATTTTTTGACATTTTGCATCTAGTAATTTAATAACATGCTTGTTCATATGCACCAGGACAAGCTGCTCTGCTGGCCAGATGTGGAGCATCCAGATTTTGCAGCACAGAAATTTCTGTCATCATGCCAAAACTTTAAAAGATACTGGGTGGAACAATAGAAGAGTGAATAATTTTTAAATGAGTGACACAGAAAAAAAATACAGGCTCTTTTCATGCAATACCTATGCATAGCTACGGCTTTGTAATATAATTGTAGTTGGAATATTTCTAGAAGTTATGTTGCATTATTTTCAGGAATGAGGTAGATAGAGTTGTACGATTTCTTCTTTCAAATGGTTTTGTTTATCAGTGAAACATCAGGTGGAACATGAGCATGGAGTTTTACTCCCAACAAGAAAAAGTATGAAACAAACAGAAGACTTGGTTGATTTCTAAACATGTTTGTGAGGCTGGATACTTGCTGTGTGCAAATACTGAAATATGCTACTTGGTCCCCCAGCTCTGTAAAGCCGTATGGTGGCACTTGCATTATTCATCCTCCTGGATGCATGAATATGGTACAGCCAGGCACACAAGGGTTTTCTAATCTGCTTTGTTCAAACATTTGTGATAGCAAAGTTCAAATCAAGTTATTATGGATATCAAACATACCCAAAGAATAGCTCGATTTGGTGAACCAAGTCAGTTCTGTGGTGACTCACGTGGACACTCCTGAGACACTGAAACTTTAATGCATTAGTGACTCTGTGATAAAATTAAATAGAACATTAAAAAAAAAAATTAACAGAACATCCAAGAATTCTATGATGCTATGCTAAGAAATTCTGCAGCAAATTTAATCCTAGAGATGAGAATATGTTAGGCACAGGACCTCTTAAACACTTTCAGGAAAAGAATTAAAAGTGTCATACTGGCAAGATGGTTCTTTCTTCTTTCAGGTACTGAAACTCCTGGAAGTTGAAGTCAAACTCATCGTCGTAAGCAAGTAGCTTCTGCTCCTCACCGTTGCGGAAGTGGCGCATCCTGATAGCTCTGCCAGCAAGGTGAGCGTGGAGAAGTACCGCAAACACTTGAATCCCAGCAGGTCTCTCAGCACCTAGAGCCTGCCCAAGAGAAACCAACAACATCACTGTTCCCAAGTACAAAGCAATGTAATGTAATGCCATCTACAAACAGAGTGAAAATACATTCATTAGTGCACTTTGAATTCACTTCGTTGGCTGAAAAACGCAGTCTGGAGCAAAACCAAAACTGTAAGTGAAATTCAGGGTTTGTGTACAGAAAAGGCTAGGGTTTTTTCTGTGGTTATTTTTTTATAACAAAAATATGTTTTCACTCCTAATGCACACCTTTTTTAAAATGAAAACCAACTAGACTGCAAATAATTCTCAATAGTTTTAAGACTTTCAAGGGAATCGTACTAAAACCTGCACATTATTTTGGTGCTAATGGCTGATACTAATGAATGTGCACGTTTATTGTGAAAAGACATTTCTATGCATTTATGAATGATGCCAAGAGATGCACTTTAAATTGAGCAGTTGTAGTTGTAACATCCTCTACTTTCCATCCTTAAGTAAGCTGGTAGTGAAATACTGTAAGTTTACATTTAAAACTTTTTTCCAGGTCAAAAATATTTGCAAATTAACTTTTCCAAATTGACACAAATCTGACATCACTCCCATTCTAGCTGACACCTACTGATCTAAAATCTGTGTTGAGTATGCTCAACTTTAATTCTTGTTCAGAGCTCAAGCTAGAAATAATCTGTTATCAGAATACTTTTCAAGAACAGCCCTAGGGTCAGAAACCTCATGATAATGGATTACTCAACAGTTTTAAGGCTGAAAAATGCCAGGACAATAGCCAACATTTAACACCACCAAGAACAAATCTAAATTTTGTATCTAATTTCATTGTAAACCATGTTATTAATTCAACCTTTCTCTATAGATGACAAAGTATAGGAGAATCTCCCATTATACAGTCACCACAGATTTTAGACAATGCTTCCATTACCTGCAGAGATATTTAAGTTATCTTAATGAAACCAAGTACTTAATAAATGTAAAACTTGTTTGGGTCTTCAGTTTCTGTGGCTGGTGTAAGAATACCTTTCAGGCTTTCACTTCATCATTAAAAGCCTTTTGCACATGCCCAGGTCTGAATTGGTCTCAACTTTTTATTCTGGGCTAACTATTCCAAGTTATTAATAGCTTTGCCACAGAAAGCAGTGTATGCTTACATATTGAACACAAAATTAAAACCCTGTGTCACCTGTTATTACTCAAATAAGTAAAGCAGCCTGAGTAGTGAGCATGCCAAGTACCCAGTTCAAAAAGACAACATTTTGGAGGACAACATGTACCACCAGATGCCTTTGCTCATATCTTTTAACTGTAACTATCAATCTTCCCAAAAAGTTCAAGATGATTCTTCCAATTATTTCCATGAATGAAAACCAGTGGATTCAGGCAAGGGACGTACCTCTTCCAGACATTCCAATGTGCAGTGACCCTCTGACACAAATTCAGGCATGCCTGGTGGGATATTGTGGAAGAGGCTGACCCAAAGACCGGCTTCAATAACCCCAGCATCATATTTCCTTAAAACCGGAGTATAAATTAGCCTCAAACCAGAGTTATCTATCAAGCCTGCAACAAAAGAACACGGTTAGCCATGGCTAAAAATCAGTTTTTTAAGGGAGAAAAAAAACCTAACCAAATCACTTCATGTTTTTCACGTTATGTTACAAGTTTTCTACAAAAAAATCAAGCAATCAACCTCAATAACACGGAAATGAGTGAAACCATATGCAGGAAGTGGTTTTTTCTCTTTAAAATTTTCAAACCACGTGTCGTCTTCTTGTTGAGAATTTTATCTATTTCTTCATCTTGCATCCTACCATTAATTATATTTTCCCTTTGTTTTGCCTGTTACATTACAGCCTACCTGAGATAAAAAAACACATCCCTTTTACAATCTCTCCAATTAAGAGAGCATCAATTAAACATGAAAATTGCCTTACTAAGTCCCAGACTTGTAGACAATACCTCCACCATAAATGAAGTAGACAAGAGAATTACAGAGTACTTTAATGTTGCTCTGACTCAAGGACTCATCTTGATTTCAAAAATTAGTTTAAAGAATCAAAGCCTGCTGTGTTTTTAAGAGTCAAAATAATACAAATATATTTTGTTCACCCGCACATGTTTAGCCATATGTGTTTGTTTGTGCACCTATTAATTTGTGTTGCCTTTATCATCTAAATGCTTAGAATACTTGTCTTCTATTAGTCATTTTTATTAGTCAAGATATACCCAAAAAAGGATTAATTTGTGTTTGCACAGGAACTAGATTCTGTTAGTTCATCTGTTAGTTTCTTTGTATTTTTGAATAGCAACCGAAATAATTTCAATTTTGAAAATGAACAATGCAAAAAATATATCAAATATCTCAGAGAAGGTAAGATGCTTCCTAGTGACCTATATTAGTCTTCTGAAAAACAAAACAGACCTAGCAGTGCCTGAAGCTAAATTTTACATCAATATGATATCAGTAGTCTATTTTAAGATAAGCAAATGGAAGAGGGACAGAGCAGGGACTGTTACCCAGTCACAAAAATACCTGAGGTGGAATAGTGCATATTAAGGAACAAAGGATATGAACTGTGCATAGCCAATTAAGAATGGTAATCAGCCATGAGACCTTCTGCAACATATGAATCACATTTAAGGTGATATATCATGTCCTACAACATCCTAACTTTAGCATCTGGGAACCCATACTCACTCTCTTCCTGGATATATTTGAAGACCCTCATCAACTTGAATTTTTCCTTTGTGGTATTTCTGCTTCAGACATTGTTAGACATTGTTAACATCTAAATGTCAGACACTCTTATGTATGACATAACTCTGGTATGTCAGAGTTTCTGATAAACAATCTCAAAAGAGACCACTTTTCAAATGAGAAGTGAATGTTAAGAACCGCAAAACCAGAAACAGTGAAACCCATCCATGTTAAACTAAAAAATGTTTCAACTACTCCTAACTGGGAGCCAAAAGTCACTACCAGTCTGAGTCACTCAGGAAAACATTACCCCAGGTCACGGTGTGAGGCAAACAGTGCAGCCTTTCACCACAAGACCCAAACTGGGAAAATGCAGGTGCCAAAACACACAAGTGAAGGTGACCCTGTGGCAGGTTTGCTGTTGTGGCAGGAGAACCCATTTGTCTCCACCTGAAGCAGATGGAGCACTGAGGTCTACTCCCTTGCACTCCTGGCCCAATCTTACACTGTGTATTTTGCCAGGGAGGAGGAGAAGCATGACCTGAATTACAAACACCTTGCTCTGCCTACGCTGTCTGAATTTTCCCAGGTCTTTTGGGACTGTCCCAGCAAGGCAAAATTGCTCCTATTGCTTAAAAGGAAACAAAACATTACCAATTTCCAGTTTTTCATATGTGTTACTTCAGCTAAACCAATACTATCATACAGCACCGTCAATTAGAACAAAATGATGGATTTAGGGACACAACCAAATCAGACACAGTTTTTCAGCACGTGACTTCTTGGGCTTTCATGTAGCATTTGATGAAAAAGCATGCAATATCAAGGATGCAAATGAAGCTTTTCATATCCCACACACTGTAAGCACAGAGTCTATCACTAAATTAAAAAAAAATAAGATAATTAATTTAAAATATGAAGATGGGAAATGACGGTAAGGCAGAACACCATAGCTCTCATAGCAAATCTTATTTTAACACATGGAGATGTAAAGAAAGGCCAGTATACTATGCTGCACTGGATTTTACTCAGTTCATATTCAACCACCACAATATTCTCAGATACAGTAGGTTAATAAAATTCTGTTGCAGAATAAAAAAGTATCTTTCCCAAAGGCATCTTCAAAGATTCCCTGATTTTTCTGGGATCCTTGGTTTCTTCCTTTTACTTCTTCTAAACATAAATTAAATTCAGGAAGAACAATTTTAAAACACTATTATAAATTAAAAGCTTATCTTTTAAGGTAAACTGATTTTACCCAGTGAATGGTCTAGAAACCTGAGTCTATACTTCTACTTTACAAACTGCCCACAGTTCAGGTAGATATTTATCTAAAAAATACTACAAAAAAAAAAAAATCAAGAGCAGGGGGAAAAACACTTTTAACCAGGAGCTATTGATCAGGAAAAAATAGCCCTCAGCTTTTTATTCGCTCTGTTTGCCATGCAGTGCAGGGATGAGCACTTGTGCAGTACATTTTCCAGTCTGGCATGTTTTAAATCATGTGAGGCTACAAACCTTCTGTGTATGATGGGTTGTCATAATGCACCTCCATAAGGACAAACAGAGGGTCAGCTGCTGTGCCAATGGATAAGCCAACATGAGGAGGGTAGGTGAAGCCCTGGAAATCCATACACACAGAAATCAATACAGAGTGAAGGTATTTTTTGCCATAGTTAAGAGTTAATTTCTTTTTGTAAGTACATTGACTCCTTCTTGCAATGCTATGGTCATATTAATGATAAAATTACAAATTTAACTTCTTTTACGGCTTTCTGAACATGGCATTGTGATAAAATATACCTATTATGTATTCAATAAACTTAAGAACCGTGTCAATATAAAATAGTAGATCCCATGATTTCCAGAGGACAAGGCTCTGAGCAAACTGGTCTAATCTCACCTCTGACCCTGCTTTGAGTAGGAGGTTGGATTTGAGACTTCCTGAGGTCCTTTCCAATCTGCATTATCCTGTGATCTTATGATTATTTATTCTGTATTTATTGTTTGAGCAGAAAAGGAAAATTCCATTTTAAAGTTAGACACACTGCATCACCAAGCACTTAGACTGGCAATAAAACCCTTATGGAGATGCGAATCAACATTTTAAATGTTCCCAGATTCTAAAAGCAGTAATTTCCAGGGAATACTTAAGTGGCACGTAATTAACATGCTTTTTGTGCATGAGTAATTGTATTCTAAGTAAAATGATTTGAACTACAAAGGTGATCTTTATGGCTATGTTTCTACTAGCCAATAGTGTAAAAGAAGTAGCTCTCCATGGTGAAACATCTTGTGCTGGAGCCACTGCCCCTAAATGATGCTCCTCTGGACAAGCTCTGGTCAGGTCCCATGCACTGAACCTCATTTATTCCTAAAGGTGCTGGGTTCACCCCTGCACATTTATTTTAATTTCATCCCAGAGAGGCCCATGCAAATTCTCAAACCACTCACGATCATAAGCAAACCTTTGTAAGTGGGAATAACTGGGAGACTTACTTCAAAAGCTCACTCCCAATTCAAACCAAAATACCAGTATCTCCTAAGTGAACTCATTTACCAAATTCACTTTAATTGGAATTAACTTGCATCATTTTCTAGTATATAGTTAATATTTTAATATGCAATTTGACATTCTAACTTTCTGAAATGTGCAATTTGAGATTCCAACTTTCTGATGCTTGATGGACATTAATGAATTAATTGTAGTACATAGAAAAAACTATTATCACCTTCATTCTACATAAGAGTAAGCTAAAGTTAGTGAAATGGGTACTGGGGCAAACCTGAATGTAACCCAGATCTGTCAGATTCCTCTCTACACATCTTTAACAACAGGATCATCCTTACAAAAACCTCCATAGGGCTTGTCAAATAATAACTTATTTATATGAATTTTTAATTTCACTTAGATTAAGACAGTTGAAAGTACAAATACTAGGTCAGAGCATAGCTGATGGCAAAAATGCAGAAAGCATACACCAGGGATAATGCTCCTAGTGGATTAAACTTCTTTTGATGGGTCTATGTAAAAACTCTTGCTTCCTCACACTGCAGCACTTGCAGATGGTTTGGACTGCAGGCTGGCAAACAAAAATTCCAGAAAGTATCATCACCACAATCCCTCCGTGTGCCCAAGCCATCGTTTGGGTGGGCACACAGTGAATCAATGGCACAAAGAGCTGGGATTCTTTTGGCAGTCATGCTGTGTTATGTCAGCTAAAAGCATTAACTGCAGCCTAAATTAACATGAAATAAGCTGCAAACACTGTCTAGGATGAGCATGGCATCACAGCCTGTATTTTCTGCAGATTTGCCCCACTGCCATAAGCAAAGTGGTCTTTATGCTGGCTCTGCACTGACACAGGATCTCTCCTACACTGAAATCATGTTTCTTTGGACAGGTAGGAAACTTCAAAATTATATACTTGAATGGGGCAACAGTGAAACCAGGTCCTGGTGAAGCACAAAATTAATTAGATTTACACAGAACTTCATTTGGAGAGTTGTGCCTCTGTGTCTTTTATGAAGTCACCCTACAAACACTGCTTTTCTTTCTGTTATTATCCACAGGTAGCAGATACTGGTCATTGCTGGAGGCACTGTATTTCCACATCAGATGGGATAAGCTGATACAGCGACAGATTTCCATGCTCCAAAGCTATCTTTCTCTCCTAAGGCATCAACTCTCTCTCCACTATTTTCTTTACTTTTGAGTTGTCCCTCAGGATGACCACTGCATTACATACTTGAAGGGCCAAGAGGAGGCTGAAAACTTACTGGTGAGGCATTTAGGGACTGTGATCCCATACCCTCAAAAATAGGCAGATTAAGTAATCACTAATACACTAGGAAAAAATTTCATGATGTTACACACCCTCACAAAGCCCCACTGATGAACCATACTAGACAGACATTCAGCCTACCTCTCCTCCAATGGCCCACGCAAAAATGACTGTCTCACATGTTAGAAAAGAGTCTGGCATGTTGGGGTGATAACACTCATGCCCATAGTTCAGAACACTGTCATTCAAATTGCTGCTGCACTGGTAGAGCAGGATATGGTGCACCAGGTTCTCGTGGCCTTTCTGGATCAATGGCTCAACCTATCAATAGTAAAATGAAAAGAAAAACAAAAAAAACAAAACATACCTCAATGTGACTATTTCAATGCAAGTATGAAGACAGGACTAAAAATTCTATGGTACTTTTATTTTAAAATAGGAGATTCGATGTTATATTGTACTTAGCTTGAGGTGTAAGCCCAGCACTCTGCAAACTCAAGGAAGGAAGTTCCCAAAATTTTCATTTTGCCCAAGCGCATCAATGAAGGGCAGGAAAAACATTCTGCATCTGAACAAAACCTCTGTTACAATCTTGCTCGTTCTCTCTTCTCCCATCCTACTCTTGCATTGTCACTTTTCCTTCTCCCTGCCCAATCTTGTTTAGGCACATTCCAGCAGGAGGGGGGATATAAACTAGCTGAAAGCGTGTTCTGCTGAACCAGATTGGTGTCTGAACTACTCAGAAATTTTCATTCCTGTTTCTGCCTCTTTTATACTATTTCAAATTACAGCTGCCCATAAATTCTGTATATTTAAGGTGAGCTTAGAATTATACTCCACATTCCTCAGCAGCTCAAAATAGACCTTCAAATTTTTTTGACATCTGCAAGAAATTAGAATTTTTTTTTTTAATCCTCTCACATGTAAAGGCTTTATTAACATGAAGTCATTCTTGAGAGGCTGGGTGCTCCAGCCTGTTTATGGCAGTGATGAGCTGGAGGGCTCTCAGTGGTGCTCCAGTGCCCCCAGTATAATTTGAGAACAGAACTTCCACATAGGCTAAAATTATTTAATTTCCATGCAAGTGTTCACTCTCTGTTTGGATGGGTGATGTTAAATCATCTCTGTCAGAGATGATGTCCTTGGGGAAATATGAATACTTCTGAAAATAATTATTTTACATTTTAGAATGATCATATTCCATAAAATATTAGCACATAGAAGACAGTATTTAAATGAAAAGAGTTTTTCCTTTGCTTTTGCTTTCAAAGATTTCATCCCATTCTATCATATCTACCTTCAAGTTCAATAACATAGAATTAATATTTTCATAAGAAAAGTAAAGTTTTGACAATGCAACTCTTAAGGTGCAGAGTGCCATGCAGTATTGCCTTTCAGTATTAGGAAAGAGAAGGTTACTTTAAATGGAAAAAAAATATATATTCATCCTAAATTTGCATCCATTTCATTTTGCAAGCACATTCATGTGCTACTGGAGGACAAGAACAGAGTAAGCAGTTTATTACATTATTAAAATATTGTCAACACAATTTCTCTCTCAGCATTTTGTTCAAACCACTAGATCAGTTACAAAAGAGGAAGGGCAGGAGAAAGCAGACCAGAGCCTGTGTGCATCAAGGCCACCCTTGCTGACATAAATCTGCAAAGTACATTGAAGTTGGGGTCTTGAGGAGTTAAGATGCTGCTGAGTACCTGCATGTCCACCCAAGAAGAGCACAACCCACTTCACCACACTTAGAAATCACTGGAAGGATGCCAATTGATTGAGATGCTTCAAAGTTTTATTCTGGAGGCAAGACTGAAATACTCCTTAGGGAGTATTTCATACTCCATCTGCACTCTTCTCAGTAATCCCTGTTTCAGTTAGCATTGCCATCATTGTGAATTACTGCACTAAGGAACTAAAAGGTATTTTTGAAGATGAGTCAGTTTTCCCATGAAATAAGAATTTATTCTCCAATATATCAGACTGAATGACAAAGATTCAGAAATCCATTTCAGCTTGATGTTGCTTCTTCCCTCTGCTCCATCATACACCTCCATATTTATCCAAGTACTGCAGAGAACCCAAACACAGTCATAACACGGTAGCTTCTACATTAAATACCAGAATGCACCTCAAGAATTTTGAAGCTCTGCATACTGTACATGTTAGTCAAGGAAATGGTTATGGGAATATTATCCCTATATCCACCAAGAAAAAAAGAGAACTTTTGTCCCAACATGTGATAGTTCTGCCTGCTGCTACAAGATCCCAGCACCTGCTGTGCTTACAATCGCTACTTCAAAACCAGCTTCCCCTCAAAACAATGGGACATCACCAAAATTAGAAACTCACATCCTGTCATTGGTTTTTCGTGCCAGTTACCTAAACAGTTACAGCACTTCAAAAAGCAGTTTTGTTCGGCTTTCTTAAGTGAAGAAAATAAAAACCAAAACTAGAACAAATCTTTACACATCCTTCCAATGTATCTTGTAGGAAAACTTACACTCTTCAGATGCAGAAATAAATAATGACGAGCAGCAGTGGAGTCATGCTTTTCACACGTTTTTACTACAACTTGGTTAAAGAGAAATTTCTCTTTCCCCTCTTAAACAGTATATAAATTAGAAAGAAAGAAAATATTAGAGTGGTCAAAATTCTACTAAAACAAAATCTTAGGAAAATCTCATTAATCCTGTATTTTTCCAAAATGTATGGAAATATTTTAATGCCTAGCTCCCTAAGGCTCACAGAATAATTTCTAAATTAAATAAGAGAACAAAGAGGACCAGAGCCCTTAGACACTTTTCTGATCTGAAGAATAACTAACTCTATTTGCTTACTAGAATAACTTCAGTAGAAAAGAAAATTAAAATACTCTATCGTAGTGTTTAACTGAAGTAGAGGTTTAAATGTGCCATTCTACATCCCAGATGAGTGCTGCCCTATTTACTCAGCTATTGGTCATTTTAGCTTACAGAATAGATTGGTAATTTAGGCTGCCTCACACTTCCTGTCTGACTTTCCACAAAGAACATCTGTACTGATTACTTTGCTCCAAGCCAAAATCAAATTCCCAAACCTCATTTTTTTTCTCTAATAATAAACAAAATCTTGTTTCTGGCCAGCCTTACAAGTAATGATGAACAACTGAGTTTTTCAAATATGGTACCAAATTCAGGAAATAGTTAATGCATTTAGAAGTGCACATCAGTAGTCCTAGGTGTAAAATTAGTTGCTAAAGTAGGTATCTATAATTAAGTATCTAGATCAGGGTGGCCTGTTTACCAGAGTACTTGTAGCCTCAATGAATTTCAGAGCTCTACTTTTCCTGGCCTCCAGTCACAATGATAGGGGACCAGCCCTGAAGAGTCACCATGACCATTTTGTTAATTTGTTCAACTTTTAGGATACTTATGGAAAGAAAATAATTTGAAGTGGCACACTAGGGCAAAGGAGTGAAATACACACAAAAAAAGTGATAAAAATAGGCATGGGACATAATAGTCCTTAATGCATGCAGATTTAAGTGAACAGCTAATTTTTATTTGGATTCTTATTGATACACAGCCTTGTTTGCTCTGGTCTTTTCCTACAAGGGGACTCTAAAATTACCCTTTGAGCCAAGCAATAAGATAAGCAAAAATTGAGTAATTTAAATGGGTTGTAGTCAAAATGGGAAACCACCTTTCATCTTCATTAATTATGAAGAGACCTGTGACTTTGAAATGAATTTCCTTCCTCTGTCCTTGCCACTTCCTATCAACCTCTTGTTAGCCAAAGTTAAGAAAGAAACTGAAAGGAGACTAAAAAGGAATACACACGTAACTAACTATCTTCCCCATTTTACCTCATTCTTTGAGGCTCATCTGTGGAATTTTCACTGTTGCTGACATGCAAGGAAGACACAGCTGTCAGGGTTCATCTCTTTGCCATGTTGTGAATAAGCCTGCAGAGATACAGCACCACTGGGCACCTCGGTGACTTCTTCCCCTGCAGGCAAAGTGCATTTTCTGCTTGACATTTCCTAACTGCCAGAGGCATGGAGAACAAAAGCCCTACATCCACCCTACATCGAAATGCCCAGAGTGTTTGGGATTGCAAAACGTAAGTGCATGCAACAAGGCACAACCTCTTCTGTTTTTCATGAAACCTGCAGGAAGATCATGGTTTATTATTCATGATCATTTGCTTTATACTTCTTCCTCTCCACCCTTCTTGAAAGCTTGGCCAAAAAGTCTTTCAAACTGAGCACACTGACCTTCATGAACCTGGCTCCCACTAACAGAGGAAAAAAATAATAGATGTACTATAAACCCCCAGCACTTCAAATCAGGGCTCCCAAGGAAGGAGGTATTTAAAATACATCACATTCAAATCAAAGTGAAGGCATTGCCTTCTGCAGCCAAAAGTATGGGTTATGGTCATGGTCCTTGGTTTGTACTCATCAGGCAGGCTGTGAGGTTTTACAGAGCTCCCTTCACGGTACTGAATCTTTTAGGAGTTGTGAAAATGCTGGCTTTCAAAAAATTCAAAATAAAAATTTTTGTAGTCATAATGTTAAACCAGATGACATGTATGCTGTTCACCTCTCATTTTAACAGAAGCCCTATTTTAGTCAACAGGCTGACATCACAGGAACAAAGAAAATGTTTATATCTGACAGGGCCAGCTTACTCATCCTCAGTTTTTCTTCCCCTCTTCTCTTTTTCCTATTATCACTTTATCTACTGCATAATCTGAACATTGTCATATGTTTTGGGTTTGGTTTTTGTTTGTTTTTTTTTCTTATGAAAGAAGCCAAAATTTTAACATAACAGTGCCTTGCATCTCAAGCTGATGATAAGCAGGGTCAAGTTACTAATGTATGATGTATTAAACAGAAGGAAAATGCAAACAGCTCAGGCTGTCCAAGAAGTTATATTTCCTACAAGTTAAAAACATCTCCAGAAACCTGGAAGTCTTTTTTGCTTATTCCTGTTTTTCTACCTTTTTATTTGCTCTGATTTCTTTGATAGTAATAAACATGGTTTGTTCTTTATGCCTGCTTGTGCAAATGATGAAAGTTATTCTAAATATATCCATAGTCTCACCACAGTGTCCCTATTTAGAAAATATGGCCCACCAAATGTCAGAAAACAAAAAAACTGACTTAATTTTTACACAGGGAAATTGCAACAAGTTTCTGATGTGCTTGCAGCAATGTTTCTCTACTAAAATGTCAAAGAAAATAATGACTTTTTCTTTTCTGGCTCAAACAGGTAGTTCCAAATTAATCTTACATTTTAAAGACATGATTGTACGGTATATTGCCATGCAAATGTTTCTGAATAAGACTGCAGACTTACACAACACCTCATGTAGGTAGACAGTGGTGACACAGAGAAGAAAATGTAATTCTTTAGTCTCAAAATGTTGAGTAAAAATATGATTTTTATACTAGCACTGCTACAACTAGGAGAGTTTCTAGTCTGTGGCTGGTTAATTCATTTTTACAAACCTGCCATGTCTCTGATTAACTCAGAGCAAAAAGTGATGGCTGTGAAACTGAGTACTGGCTGAGTTCACCTGAAAACTTTCAGAGAAGACCAAGTTATAGGGTCTCTACCTTCTGCACTCCCCATCAGGAAGATTCATTCATTCTTATAGATTACTTTGGCCTTTGTACTTCTTTTGAAAATGTATACCAAGCACATATATTAAAAAATTTATCTGACTTCAAAACGTTTTCAAAGGGTATAATTTCTTCTCATTAGAATTCATTAAGATTTTTTCTGAATTTTTTTAAAGTGTAATTGTGAAATGATAAAATATTTATCTAAAACATCACTTCTGGGGTTTTAGATTTTTCTTCAGAAAAGCAAGTCCTTAAAATATTTGGCTTTTCAAAGTCATGTCTTTTTCAGAAAAAAAAAATCTATGTATTCCAGAAAAAACTCTCAGTTATATGGCTTTATTTTCCTATAAATATTCTGAAAGAAAACCACCAGATATTTGCTGCCTAACACTGCTTCTTGCACAAAGCCCGGAGGTGTGCTGAGCTAAAACAAGAGCTGGAAACATGCCTCTAAGCTGGGGTAGATGTTGAAGTCCACGACTCCAGGGCAGACCAGGATTTCAACACTAATAACCAAACAGCTATATCATGTTACTGGAAGAGCCTGCCCACACCAGTGTCACATCTGGGACACGAATCTGCTGCAGACTTTCAGCCCAGAGTTAAGGCATTCCAGGGTCAGGCAGGGACCACCCTCCCCATGCCTCCACCCTACCCAGTCTGTCAGAAAGCATTAAATTAATGCCCCAGAATAGTTAGAGCTGAAAGAGACACCTCCAGCACTCAGCTGGCTGCGGTCTAGCGTGGGCTAGCTGCTGCAATCTTTCCTGAGATCATTTGCACGTACACAGCTTGGTGCTTATTTCTGTTTTCCTCACTGCACCATCCAGATCCTAAATTCAGTCATCACCTCTAACAAATTCCTTTAAATCATTCTCTATTCCAAGGGCTTCTGAGTTCATACTGTGCCACTTAGAAAGGTGTATATTTTGGTGAGTTAATTGCAGAAAGCAGAGCAAAGCCACTGCTTCTGGTGCCCTCATGGTCATCAGGGATGATTACATCTGAGGTACAACAGGGAGCATTACTGCTTAACTTGTGCTTCAAAAGTAAAAATATTAACCCAAATTATTCTCACACACATTTTTCATACCTTCCAGCTGGAGAAAAATATAACCTGAGCATTTAGCGACAGCTCTTGATTTTTGTTTTTAAATAAAACAGGAGACAAGAAAAATGCACAGGTAACAGAAAACATCACCAGCCCTAAACTCATAATGTGATTAGGTATGGTTTCCTTGGAGGATGGAAATTTTCCAAATTGAAACTTCCATGCAATTTAAGGCATTGAAACTTGTGTGATTTGTACTTAATATATGTGGAGCTTTGTTTTTTTTTGGTTTTTTTGTTTTTTTTTTCCCAAAGTGAGATTCAAACACTGGGCATAATTTTAATTTGAAATAAAAATGTTATTTGATTGATTGACTGATTGATTGATTAATTTAAGCTGTATTGTTGGCATTTGGGATTAACTGCTTTTGGCTACTCTTTTAAACATAGAACAGAAATTCTAACATCACTGAGGAAGAAAGGTCCTTACTACATGAATGGAAAATCTTACTCAAAGCACAGATACTTCCTGTTCTTTATGTAAAAAAAGGATTTGTTTGCTCTGTGACTGTCTTGTTCAATTAAGGTTCTTATTTAGGTTTTATTAGTATACAGCATTAAGAAGTAATTACCATACCTCTGTTTTAAGCTTTAGAATTTGTATTGGAAAAGAATATGTACTTTCAGGTAAAATTTAACTGTTGCTGTGCTTTTAGCTTGGAGAGAAGGCTATATACCTAAATTTACATGTATCCTTCTATCCCCATATACTGCTACTAATAATTACACTGTACATTCAGAATTTCTGCAGGTCCCTCCGCTGAACAAATTAAATATTTTAATTTAGAAAGAAAAATCAAAAAATATAACAAACAATAAGCCCTAACATTTAAAAATGAGAATTGGAGATGAGTTTAGGACTTGTTCTCTCTCTGACATCAAGCCCATTCTAAAGTTCTTATTCCTAATTAATTACTTGGAACTCTGCTATTCATAAGGAGTTTCACACTTTAAAGATTTACAGTAATTTAGACTAAATCCAAAAGAAGTATACCTCAAAGAAATACCAATAAAACATTGTTTCTGCCTGATTCATGCCTGAAGATTTAAGATAATGCATTTAGTAACAGTTAAAAAGTATAACCCTGAGGAGCAATCTCATAAAAAGCTAAGGTCAAGCAAAAACATGTTTCATTTGGTTATGCATCCTGGCAGTACACTCACTGTACTCCTAAGCAGCAGAACTACTTGCAGTGGTTGTGGTCTTCAGGATGGCCATGATCTCCCAGCACAACTGACACACTTCAAGCAGAATTAATTGGCAACTAATCATGAACATCGTTCCTTCCTTATGAAAACAATATCATAATAAAGTAATTAGTAACTAAATATGTTTCAGGTCTAAGGCCAAAATGGGTAGCCAATAAAGAGTTTATATTTATTCAAGAGGAACATATAATTTGAACAGTATAAATAATAAAGTCAGTGAAGGTACTCCCTTTTGCTCATGGAATCACCATTCTTGCACAGCAATGTCTATTTCTTTGAGGCCATAATGGAAGAAGTTTTAATTCTACTATAGAACTGCAAAACAATCCCCTCGATCATGCAGCTAAATAACATCACACTTTTTCTTCTCCTGCTTGGGAGTGAGCATGCAGCTTTGCCTGAAGACACAACACATGAGAATTGACAGCATGTCCCCTTCTTGTTTTGCACATCCAGAAGCACACCACCAGAACACACATTTTCTGAAAATGACATGCTGACTTCTGTGAGGAGCTACTAAAAGGGACCATACGTGAGAAAGACCTTAGGCTTTCAGACACTGAGCTCCTAGAGGAGCCACCAACCTGTACACCCTGGCACCTTCAGTTTGAAGGGAAAGCAGGGGATACCATAAGCACAAGGCTCATGATTTTGACATAGCCTCCAGAGCAACTCTCAGGAACTACTGCTCATAGCCCTCTAAAAATTTATATTTACAGGGTTAATATGCAAACATAAGAGGGCTTACAAAATAAATGCAGTTAAGTAATGATCACATTAATCCTATTTCCACATTTTCTCACTCAAGAGTCAGATCCTGGTATACCGTTTTGCAGGACTTCATCACCCATCAACACATGCAGAAGTCACACAACAAGGGCTATTTTCAGATTACATGGTTCTCTTAAAGTCTGCACTAAAATTATACCATAGCAGTCATCTAGAAACCAAAACTGTGATTGGCACTTCATAAAACAGAAATACACAGTTTCGGTCCCAGAAACTGAAGACACAGTAATGGAAAGGTGACAACAATGCAGGAAGATGGGGAAAGGGGGTTATGGTCAGTTCATCACACCCTGTACATCCCACTGCTCAGGGAGAAGAGTCTTTCTCCTGCTCCAGTGTGGGGTTCCTGTCAGGGGTGACAGTCTTCCATGAGCTTCTCCAGCATGAGTCCCTCCCATGGGCAACAGTTCTCCATAAACTGCTCCAATGTGGGTCACTCTTCCACAGGGTGCAGTCCTTCAGGCACACCCTGCTCCAATCTGGGTCCACAGAGTGATAAGTCCTGCCAGGAAACCTGCTCCAGTGTGGGGTTCCTGTCAGGGGTGACAGTCTTCCATGAGCTTCTCCAGCATGAGTCCCTCCCATGGGCAACAGTTCTCCATAAACTGCTCCAATGTGGGTCACTCTTCCACAGGGTGCAGTCCTTCAGGCACACCCTGCTCCAATCTGGGTCCACAGAGTGATAAGTCCTGCCAGGAAACCTGCTCCAGTGTGGGCTCTTCTCTCCATGGGTGTGCAGGGCCCTGCCAGCAGCCTGCTCTAGTACATTTCCCACCAGTTCACAGCCTCCACTCAGACATCCAGCTGCCCCAAAGTGGGCTCCTCCACAGGCTGCAGGTGGATCTCTGCATCCCTGTGATCCTCCATGGGCTGCAGGGGCACAGATGCCTCACCATGGTCTGCACCCAGGGCTGCAGAGGAATCTCAGCTCCAGTATCTGGAGCAACTCCTCCCCTTCCTTCCTCACTGACCTTGGGGTCTGAATAGTTGTTCCTCTCGCATGTTCTCACTCTGCTATTCACTGGCCACACTTACATCTGCACAACAACTCTTTTTTTTCCTTCTTCTTCTTGAATCTGTTATAGCAGAGGTGTTCCCAGCATTTCTGATGGGCCCAGCCTTGGCCAGTGCAATCCTGGAGCCAGCTGGGATTGCTCTGCTGGACATGGAGGAAGCTTCTGGCGTTTTCTCACAGAAGCCACCTGGTAGCCCCTCTGCTAGCAAAACATAGCCATGCAAACCCAATGTTGTCTGCTATGTGTGGACATGATGGAGAGGCCTTTTCTGACCATTGTCTGTCTATTTTTCCACTGTTACTAATCTGGAGTTTATGAATCTCTTCTCTGTTCATAGCTGTGACTACTGTACATTGCACGTGAAAGCAAAGATGGAGAGAGTCATAACATCACTTTCTGAAAACAATCACCAATAGCTGGGGTTGCAGATTAAAAGATTTGTACTGAAGAGAAGTACTTCAATTAGATCAGAATAGAAAGTTCTGCTCCATTTAAGTACCATCGGAGCAATTTAGTTTGCCTTATTGAAAATTTGTTTAAGATGCTGCTATAATGTGATTTCTCTGAAGGTTGATCTTCAGAAACAATGCCAAGATGCTAGTAGGACCAAGCTAAGTTTGTTCTGTGAGCCATCCACACAAGCCCCATCAGGAGAGATTTTAGTACCTATGAGCCTGCTGTTCTTGGTATTTGCACAAAAGATGCTTTGTAACTGCTCATCTAAGGCCCAATGCTGCTCTGAAGCTTTTTGTTGCCTGCTATGATAAGAAGTGCTGGGTGTTTGGCTGCGGACAATTTTCTTATCTTTTCAGTGCATCACCTAGTCATGGGTTAACTTTAAAATCATATATAAAGCTAAGGATGAGGAAGAAAAAATAAAGACATGGCACAAGACAAAACGGGGTTAATCAATAGCAAAGGTGTCCTGAAGATCACCCCACAAATCCTCTGAGAACTGTGAGGTAAAACTCAGAGATCTTCACAAAAACTGTACTTTCCCCTTTTCCATGCTTACTTTTGGTCACATTTTAAAACGAGGCTGCTGTCATCTGACTTTTATTTAACTGAAAAATCACACAGCACACACATTTTCCTACCGCCTGCTGGCGTGGTCAATACACTGCCATAGTGGATGGATGTTGTTTTAATTTAGAAAGCAAAAATCGAAGAAAATGGATTAAATTAACTAGACATTCAACTTTGCTGTTGACAGAAATGAAGTAGGTTATTTTTGCATGTCAAGTATGGAATAAATAATGCAGCAATACCTGCATAATTTAAGAATTCTTATTGTTAAGATACACAAGTGAAATGAGACTACTGCAAAATAAAAATATGCAAGAAATATAAAGTTTGGTATGACAGTTAAATCTGTCATCATATATAATTTAATCTGTGATCACAGAATGGAATAATACCTTAAACAATTTTGCATATGAAATAATATAGCAGAATATGAGAGAATAATATATTTCTGTTATTACTACAGTGCTTGGGAAACTTTAAATTTTCAGCCTGTTCAGTTACATAAATCTTTAGCACTGCAAAGCCTAATGGGCCAATTCAGGCTTGCACCGAGGAGCCAGCCCTGCAGATCAAAGGGCAGATAGCTTACAAGCTCTGCAGCGTAAGATGATTGTTTGGTTGCCAATCTAATTTACTGGGGCTGAAATTGCTTTGTAGGGGAATGCATGGGAAAATATAGAACATTTGTTTATGTCAGGCTGCATGATGCAATTGGCTAGAGTTATCACATTTAGTAAGATGTAAAAGTTCAGGCCAGAAAGTAACAAGCAGTTACTGTCTGGTATCACTCAAGTTAAAAATCAGTGCCCTCATTTAGGTACTGCAGGCTACAAGCTGCCCTTCTGGCTTCCAATCAATCAGTCTCTTACACTGGAGTCCCTTTGTATTTTCACACTGGGGTCTTTGGTATTACTAAAGCATTCCACTGTCAAAAAGCAGAGTTACCCTTGGCAACAAGTTTTTTGGAGTTTTTACTTCCTTATCAGTTTGCCCCGAAACAGAACATGAAGATTAACTGGCAGCTGCTGGTGTGTTCTAATACAGGCCTTTCTTTAATTGGAAAGAGGCTCCCTCTTCTAATGAGATCAGCAATGGAAAACTTCAGTGCTGATATAAAAATATGCCTAATGTAATACTTCTCAGATAATGCTAAATAATTTTTTCTGGTTTAGTTTAGACTGGATTAGTCTGTTTCACTAGTCACATCATAAGCTTAGTGCCAAAAAAAAAAAATTACACAGGGCTGTGGTTGAGTGAAGATCATTTTTCCCAAGGTAAATTTTTTTAAAAAGGTATTATTTTGCAATTTTTGCTTTTATCAACCTCTTCTCTCCTCTGACCGCTTTGGTTGGGATATGTCTCCCCTGGTTCATTCATCTGGGAGCTGCTTATCTAACACAGGCTGGTGTCTGGGTTCTTTCATCCGCCAGTGGAGAGAGAGATTGAACCATACATGGGATGCTTGAGCTCATACATTTCTGTCAACTCTTCTAGGATGATACAAACAGCTAGTTTTGCCACTGTAAGGTCAATTAAGCAGCTGGCTCAGACCCATAGATAAGTCAAGTTAGATGAGAGAAAGCCCATCTCTTTAGCTTTTAAAGCAAATTTAATGTGTTGGCTGAGTATTCATGGGTTGTACTGAAGAGATACTGAATTTTGACCACACAGCTTAATCCCCAGTGTTGGGGCTTCTACCCCATTTTCAGCAGAGCTAAAACCTGCTCACACCATTCTCATAAGCAGGTTCAAATAATGCACCTGAAAGGACTGCTTTATACAAGGATCAAAACTTCTAAGAGCTTACAAAATGCAACTACTATCCTCCTTTCCAATGTCAAATGCCCTCTAAAATTGCATGTCCTATTTAATAAGTTCTTTTTCATATTCAGGAATATTTTATGCTCTTGGGCCACATCACAGCATTTCTGCTGGTATTTCTCTGACTATACTAGTTTTGAAACAACCTGTAAAGTTTAGAACTTAGGAAAAATGAGTTATGCTTAGAGAAAAGACATGAAGATACAGCAAGTGACCATACTACTCAGTTCTGGGGTTTATTTTATATAAAATGTTTTTCATGTTCTTGGAGTAAAATTCAATATTTGTCATGTTTTTGACTAGGGGATTATTACTAATGAGGCCTGGAGAACTACTTTTCCTGAGGAAAGCAGTGTTTTTAAAAGAAATTAAGAAAACATAGGGGGGAAATTTACAGTGTTGGAACTAGCACAGGCATGCTATTCTGAAAAACTTCACACAAATAGATTATGGCACGTCTGGCATGTAGGATATGCACACCAGTCTTTCACCAGTGTATACTCTAAATTTGCAGTTTACACACAGCATTAAACAATTTGTCAGGTGGAGAGGGAGACCACAGGTATAGAGGATTCACAGAAAACCTAGAGACAGTAGAAGAAACCCTGTATCTTAAGGTCTTTTCATTGCAGCAGTAAACAGTCAAGTACGTGGAAGACCTGATGTAAATGTGAGGACAGAGTAATGAATCCTTAGCAGGTGCAGTTATTTGAATAAGCAATACAGTTAAATTGAAGTGTCAGAAGACATAAAGTATTGAAAACTAAACTAAAGATAGTAATAAAAAAGATCATCTGTAGGACCACAAGTAGAAAACAGCAGTTAAGAACAAGCTTTGAATATAAAGCAAGAGCTTTAGTTTCAGTATTAACTGAAACACTGGGAAATATTTCTCATGAATGTGACACAAATTTTCACTTTCATGCTGCTGGTAAACATCATCAAGATGCCCGTTCACAGTGAGGAAAAAATAAATTCAACAAATAGGCAGAAGAAAACTAACTATCAGCAAATAGTCTTACAACTTGTCAAAATAGAGAGACATGTGCCAGCACACACATATCCACACACAGTGACAATCCTGAAAATTGGACACTTCAAGAGTACAAAATTGACAAGATTTCAAAAGATCCAATCGGCCGCCACTGAATTACTTTTTTTTTTTTTTTTAATTAAATGAGCAAAAAGAAAGAGACAAACCAGGTAATTTACAAGGGGGAGGATTCTCCAGAGACCCGTTTTCAGGGTGTGCTGCCTGGAATGATCACCTCTGTCTCTGTCAGCCCTGCTCCCAGCCTTGGTGCAGTGGTGTCCCTGCCTGTGTGGGCTCTCCCCACCCAGGAACCTGCCCCCAGCATGGCTTTAACAGGGATACAGAAATATTTTCATGCAGAGATAGGTGTGTGGACCTGCCTGTGTGTCTGCTCTATCAGTGGATCCCACTCTCCCTCCTTCTGAGAGGTCCTGCTGGAGTGGAGTTTCTTTCTGAGGTGCAGTTGGTGAAATTTTCTTTAAGAATGTATTAAAAGGCACATTCAGGATCAGTCAGAATTTACAGAGAACTTATATTTACAGAGAACTGCAAATAATTCCAGTAAGACGTAGTCTTAAACCCATTACCAGAAAGTTTGGGCTAGTGAGTGGAACATTTTTTTTGTGAGAAACCTACTTCTGAGAAAGCTCCTGGCTAACTTCTGCATGTGAGAAAAGTGAAAATCCCTTGGGTAATGAGCCTGAGGCACACACCACTGCCTGAAGCTCAGAGCAGCAGAACAGGCCAATGCACAAAGTGCTGCAGGAAGAGTTTGCAGACAGGCAGCTGTGTGCTCTCCCATGTGAAGAGCAGCCAAAAAGTCCACCACTCTGGGACCACTGCAGGGCCATCCTGCAAATATCTGATTTCAATGCCTGCTATAACTTCCAAGTAATCCCTTTCAACTGTTCTGCCTATATTATTTTCAAAATTTACCATTTACATTATAATTGGTTCTGTTAATAGAAAATGCCCTGGGGGGAAATCCTGTAGAGGTTTAATAAATTTTCAAGGAGCCACAGTTCAGCCAGGTCGGCAGTTTAAAGCTGAAGAGTGATGTAAACCATTAGAGCCACAAAACCAGCTCAGTGCCTAGTTTTGGTTGTTTTCCGGATCACTGTTGTCCCTATTATGCCCAGCTTTTGAGAAACTGTCTGTTTCATTTCTTAGCAGGCATGTTATTAGGACTTGTCTCTCCAGAAATTCCTGGAGGCATTAGAAACAGAAGGCACTGTAGGGACATGTAGGAAGACACAATCTCTTCCCTGAGGAGAATGTTGTGAGAAATGTGAAACAAAGGAAGATTTAACAGAAAAGTTCTAAACCTGGCTTGGTGCCCCCTTATTGCAGTGAAGATCCGCTCTCCATTGATAAGTGCAGCATAAGGAAAAATTTCTTATCCATGTCCTTATTCTACCTATGAGATGAAGACAAGATTACAGTCTTATCTCTTGCACAATTTACATATCATGTAGAGCACCTTGATCAATGAAAATGTGCTCTTTCCCATTGCCTGTGATTTCTGGAAAGTAACATGAATGTAAAGAGAAAGAAGAGACCTAAGGTCTTACATAATTTATCTTTGATTAATATTGAGATCTCTTGTGCTAGTTATTTCTTTGTCTTGAGGCAAACAGAAACACGACTGCAGGTGCACCCTAAGACCCAAGTGTTATCAGTGTTATCAGTTACCCAGCTGCGGCACCATTAGATTGTATTTACAAAACATATTTGTAAATACTTTAAGTATATTCTGGCTTAAAGCATAATATTTTTTAAATAATGCATCTTCAATAGACATTAAAAAAATAATTTTAAATTCAGAATCTGAATTCAGAATCTGGTATTTGTTAACCAGAGACAATTAAAAGTCTTGACATCTACCTTTAATAACAGGTCTAATTTTTTTTCAGTTTCCTTTATTAAAACATCATGCTTTCCTGATGAAACTGATATTTAAAAAGTACTTTATTGTGAAGTGCTCAGAGCAATTTTCAAGAAGGAAGAAATAACAGAGAACAGTGGAACTTAGGAAAAAAAATTCCAATTGTGGCTGATGCACCTACTTGAGACCCCAGATCACCAGGAGATTTACACATCAGTGCAGCTAAGCACACACTGTTGATGGCACACATCGTCCAGCAAGTGCCAAACTGAGCAGTTCAGTGCTCCACAAAATCTTACAGGAACACAGAAATGGCCAAAACCAGCTCATATGCACACTACTGAAGTAGACTAAATTACGCCACAGACAAATTTATACCATGTTTACAGCTTTTTTTTCTGTCTGTAAAAATGAGATGTGTAAGTATGTGTGAAAACCGTGCTACAGAAGGAATCCAGAATCAACATCTATGTAAGTATTTAACTAACCCAGACAGTTTGATCAGGCCAAAGAGCTCATCTGCCCTCCCCTTTGTGAAACTCAAGCTCTGTTTGCACAGCTAATATCTTCCCCAGTAGCCATAAGCCCCATCCTTTGTGTATCAGTAGGCTTTAGGAAATGTTTAATCAGTTTGCAAGAGCACATAGATACAATTCAACAACAGCCCTCTATGTGGCATCTAAAAACATCACTTCTAGGAAAATATAAGTTGTGCCCCTGAAAAGAAAGGTTAAGGAAGTGTTCCTACTTAAATCTACTCTTTCTGTATTCATTTCTCTCTCTCTAAAAATTTTTAAGCAACAATATGAAATTTTCTTGCTTTTCTGAAGATGGAAAATTACTGAGGATTCTATTTTAATTTTTAACTTTATAAAAATTATGCTGATTTGAAAATACAATTTCTAAAACTTTAATATTCTTTATATCTTATTGCAAAAATAAAGAATATAAAATTATTCTGAAAAATCAGCCAGTGTATTTCTGAGCTAAAATCTTGTTTTAGCTTCAACCAAATACTATTTTTTAAAGATTGAGCAACTGTATGAACAGTCATGCAAAGCATTTAGAAAATAAATTCAGAAATTGTAAATAATGGATTTTTCTAGGAAACTTTTTAGTAGAACAGCAAGTATCTACAACTTCCACCAAATTTAACATCGGTTAACGAGCTTGATTCTGATACTACCACTTTGAAGGTCTCTCACTTGAAAGCAGAAAACTAGAGATCCTAACATATATATTGTAACAGACGCAAATTCTCCATTTCATACAGTGAAAGTAGCTGTGACGAATTTCGGATGTGATTAAAGATCAAGTACCTGAAGGCAGAAATTTGGGCCTTGCAATTGTTCATTCTGATAAAGTGCAGAAACACACAATATTTCAGAGTAATTATAGGTATTTATCATACAGACATTAAGATCACATGTTAAAGTTCTCAGAATTAATTTAAAATTTCAGTCTTACTGAATGCACTGAAGAAATATGACTTACAATTGTAACAAAAAAAGATGAAATAGAATTCTACACTAATGCATTTGTGGGTTCAAAGAAAGATAAAATGAGGACCAGAACTATCTCACTGTGCTGTCTTCAGCATATTAGAAAAATAAGAATTTGTTGTTTTATAAGGTCTTCAGTATATTGCTTTTGGGGAGAAATATGAGAACCATCTTTCCCTCAGCACTCTTAAGCTTTCAATTTAAAACAGAAGGAAAAGTTATAAAATGTGTTATAGAAAACATGTTCATGCACATGGGTTTTCAAATCACCTAGGATCTTACTGAGCCTTATGTGAATGTTTTTTCACACATTTTCATTATTTTTTAAATAAACTACAGTGTTCATCTCTTTTTAAAATAATATTTAGGTTTTCAACTGCTGAAAATACTGGTGTGTGTTCTTATGCGATGTTATCTGGCTCCACATAGGACATCACAAGAAAGGTGACTGGAATCAAATAAGAACCTGGCCCTTTATTTGAACAAATATCACCATTTTAATTTTAAATTACTATCTGTTTAAAGAAATTCATTAAATTCCTATATAAAAGTAGAAACTTGATGTAGCATGCTTTTAGACAATTTCACTTAGTCCTTGCCAGAAATATTTACAGACAAATAATTTTCAACCTCATTTTCTTAAGGAAGAGAGGATGAAGGAGAAAAGAACTGCAAGAAAGAGGGTCTGTCACTGTGCATGCCAGCTGTCAGGGCACACCTGAGCCAGGTTCTGGGCACACATACACAAACACTTGAACCTTATTTGTGAATACAGACAAGAGGTCTTGTTTTCCCTCCAGTAAGCAGTGAAAAAAACTTCAAAAGTGCAAGAACTGATTTGAAGTGTAATTACTATCTAAATTCCTCTAAATTTTCTGAGTCTGAATCACTCACCTTTGTCACGTGATGCTTTTCATGCTGTACAGGAATCTTAAACATTTGGCACCAATACGTTGTGTCTTTGTCTGGTACAGGCACCTGTCTTAATAAAAAGGGCAAGAACACAGTATTATCATGGAATCACAGAATGGTTTGAGTTGGAAGGGGCCTTAGACACCATGCAGTTCCAACCCCCTTGCGTTGGGCAGAGACACTTTCCGCTAGACCAGGTTGCTCAAAGCCCCATGCCTTGAAAACTTCCAGGGACGGAGGCACCCACAGCTTCTCTGGGCAGCGTGTTCCAATGCCTCATCAACCTCACACTGAAAAATTTCTTTAGTTATACTTAATCTATACATAAAAGTCATGCTACTCATTGTGTAAGTCCAAGGCTTTGGCTACCACCTTATTCCCATCTCCACAGAAACCCACAACATTGAGTAGCTTACGTCTTTGTTTGTCAAGTCAAAGTATGGCAAAGAGGCAGATGAGACTTCCTCTCTCTCAGGATTCAGCAAACGCAGACTCTTTGTACCACGATTAGATCCATGGTAATTCTGACCTGCTTCTCCCATGTCTTTGTGGTGGTAGGCCCATATTACCCGCACTGTGCTCTCCTGAAAAAACACAGCAAAATGTCCTCAAGGGATAGGAGCAACACCTTCCTTACACACCTTCCTATAGTTCCTACAATAGCTGTGACATAGGCGTATTCAAACAATGACAATGTATTCCAGAGGAGCAGTCATCTACCTACAAAATTTGGCCTTTGAAATAAATAATATTTTATACTCAATGGGTTAATTGGAAATACACAGAAATTAAATTGTTCCCTGACAGATTCCTTCCCTAATGTTGTGACCTGAAATCATATCTTCAAATGGCAGACGAGACTCATGAGTAAGTAACCAACTAAATGAATTACAAACATTTTTCTAGAGATGTTACTTATTTGATCAGCAACCAGTATGTTTCCCTCCCAAATATTTTCCAGGCTCAGGTCTGTGAAGTTGTGAATACCTTCAGTAAATTGTCATCCTTAGATACTATGGAAAATTAACATTTAATTACAGAACAGATTTACGTCTTAAAAATCAATATACAGCCACTGCACAGATCAGTTCTCTGTAAACTATTCTCAGATTACACTAATGACCCTTGAGACAAAGTGCTATAATAAATCCTGGAGTGTCTCAAAATGCTAAATTATACTGAGAATTTGGAGCAGGTGTGCAAACCAGAGATCCATTGACTGCCTGGAAAATTGGTGGTTTATACAGGTGGGGTTTTCTTCCTGCATTTTCAGCCTCTCATGTTGCTATAATTGCATATATTGTAAAAACTCAGATAATGAATATAGTGTTTTACTCCTATAGTAATGCCTCCAAAAGAAGTAGTAAACAAGCCAAAGCATAGAAAGCCTTGCAAATCTCTCTAACCTGTCATTTCCAATACCAAAGTCATCAGCTTCATGTAATTTAAAATTACGTTTAGGAAATAGCACAGCAATCCCTAGGGCAACAGAAGAATTTACCATGAAAATTATTTTACCATGGTAAGTTTTACCATAAATTTTTTTTCACTTTTAGTTTTGAATTAAAAAATAAAACAAACAGACCCGTTAAATATATCTTCTCCAAAAATTTTAAAAACCTGTTTCTAAGATCAATTACAAGTTAGTGCAGAATCTTAAAAAGTATTTCTTAATTTGGCCTCTCTTGAATGGTTATAACAATGGCACATAGGACTTGATGACCCAGAGGTATCGATTTCAATCACGTATACACTCATTAGAAATTACAGAACATAATGTATTAAAGTAGAAAAAAGAACAAAGAAAGCTGAAATTTAAACATAATAGTTTCATAACACTAGCAGAAGTATTTCACCTGGTTAATTTGAGCAAACAGATATTTTGGAAAGTGGATTCCTCTAATACTGTCCTTTTACTTAAAAGAGATTTTAATTATCAGCTTAATAACCACATATACATTTATCCTGTATCAATTACTTCCTGTGCCTCCATATTGTCAGAAACGCTTACCGTTATGCTCTTGTCATTTGTGTCACAAGTGTGCAGCTCTCTGCTAAAAGCCAGTATTGTATGTGTACTGTTTTCCATGGCATATTCCAGATGGTAATCCTGTTGAGGGTCCTTTTTTAGCACTCTATTTTCATCTGTAAAATAATCCTATTATAAAAGAAAGGTGGCCCATTATTAAAATCTAATATTAAAAATGAAACTCTATGTCTGGTATGGAAGCCTTTTTCAGAACATGTAAAATTCTGCAGTGTCAGTTTTGAATCAAACAATAAATTGGAGGTGGCACTGAACTATTTTTTAATACAAAATCTCCAAGAAAGCAACCCTCCTCGATAAAGAGCTTAAAGAATGCCCTAAGTAATTTTAGCAACATGCTGCCTGTATGTAACTGCTGAAATAAAGGTTGGACCCAGCAACCAAGAAGCTTTATTTATCATAACTGGAATGTCATGAACTCCAGGAGAAATTATAGAGAGAATGAAATTCACTTAATATTTGCATCAACAATAGCATAGCTCCTTTTTCTCCATAACTTTTCCTATGTTTTTTTCTCTCCTGCAAAAAACAAACCTCTTGAATGAACACTGACGGGAACCAGAAACCCTACAGCTTAACTAGCACAAAAAGTGCTCATTTCATACAAAAGCTGCTGGGATTAGGTTGAGGTTTTGGAAGAGGCAAGGGAGTTGTTTGTAAGAAAGATGCTTCCCATCCAGGGCTCTGCAGAGGCCCGGCACAAAGGAGTAGCATGGCAGCAATGTCAGGTCATTAACCTCCTCACCCCGGATTCCAGCAGCCCCGTGCAGCTGGGACCCGTCCCTCCCTCTCCTCTCACCCTGGCCACCTAGGAAGGGCTGGTCCACTGCCTCAGATGCACCTCCTCTGGTCACTCTCCTTTGAGTTTTAGGCTGTTTCTGCCTGGTTTGGGGTGGGGAAGCGTCTTTTAACTAACCAATGTATTTCTCATGCGGAACAGGCTACTGGCAGACACCATCAACTGTGTGGTGTCTTAGCAAAATAATGCAGCACTGTCTGGTCCCGGCAGGCATTTATTTTTGTAGCTGTTTGGATCTCTGTTCAGTTTTGGAGAGATTTCTAGCTTTCCCCTTTCATTAAGGTTGAGGTAACCAATCTGAAAAATAGTAAAAAGTTATGCCCAAGTATCTTGATACCAGTAAAAAAATTACTGAAACTTCATCAATTCACTAAAGGGTCATTTAGGAGCTGTAATCTTAAACTTAATTCCACCCTAGAAATCTGTGTGTGGGCAAGACACCAGAGAGTTCTTCTTTTCCTGTCACCACTTCTTACAAATACAAATGATTAAGCACATACATGAGAGAATAGGCAAATGGAAAAATAATCGCTAAAAAGAGCAAAACACAGGCCTGGGACCTGAAAGAAAGTGAACTGATGTGTTGTATTTGTTTAGAGAAATAACTTGGATTTGCTGTTTTCCAGACAGAAATGAGACTTGTTTTGTGGTGATTCTTTGAAGATAGATACTTTATGGGATCAAAACACAGCGCTTTAGCCCTGCATCAGAACTTGGAAAGAGGCAGTGTATTGCCTATACATAATACTGTTCCTGCTCTGAAAACACTCTTCAATGGAATCTCTGCTTCCATCTTTAAGTTAGTAGCATTTGTCTGGACAAGAAATATAACCTTGTGAACATCAGCTTTTATTGAAGTGTGATATTGGCTTAAATCTTATCTCACATTGGAGGAAGACACTCTTAGTGAACGTACCCACCCTTTGAAATATTGAAGAATACAAATTCAAGAGCAGCTTTCGCTCATGTGAACAGACTCAAAGTCTCTGCCTGAAACCAATGTGAAGGGAAGATGAGAAATGTGAAGGAAAGGTGTACAGACTCAAATGTTTTGTGGTGAACTTCACAATTTCATCACAAGTCTAGAGGGCACAGCTCTAACCAGAAAAACCCCCCTTGTGATATAGTCCTGATTTCCATAAGCCTGAGGCAAGAATGCAAAAGTAATGCAAAGAAGTCCTGTAATTAAGGTATAAGCTCAGATATGCCTTGATAACGTGGTTGTCAGTGTAATTATCCCACCTGCCTGCATGACAGTCAAAAAGAGGTCACAGCTCTGGTTCGCCACAAGGGACTCATTTTGTGGCTGCTGGCGAATGCTTTGGGGAAGGTGGCCCCAAAGCCCAGGCCCCCAGAGAGGACCAGGCTGTCCCCTGTGGGATGAGAGCTGTGCTGGGCACTCACACTGCTGCCTGCTCAGGCACTGGCTGCCCACCCCTGCTGTCAAAAATGAAGAGAACCTTGCTGATTTCAGTGATTTCACCTGAAATTATTTTGTGGCTAGGTGTAGCTAATGCTATTTTTACTTCCTTTGTTGAAAATTATCCAGATATTCATCATAAAAATAAAATCAAATAATGTCACACACAAAAAAACCCCAAAACAAAACAAAAACCAACAAAAAAAAACCCCAGCGAAAACAAAAACCCTGAACAACTCAAAATTTGATTGCTCAACCTCTCACAGGAAAATGGTTTGTTTTCTGGTTTTAAAACAAAATAATGCCACGTTGTCCGGGAACCATATAAATCTCTCTCTATTCCCACATAAGATTTGAAGTCAAACTATGTAGACTTTGTTCAATTTACTCATCAGAGCTTAAAAGGCTTTAAGATGTGTTTGTGTACAAAACAGAACGAACAAAAGGCTTTCAAAAATGACAACATAGTGACAATCTGTGATGCCACATCCTTTTCAGCCACAATTTGGAAAAATCTGCAGTCTGGAAAAGTAAAAAAAATGTTAGATGTATCTATGTAGATATATGTCTGCACATATATCTGTAGATATATGTCTATGCTTCCTTTCAGAGTAGAAAAACAAAAATAAAGTCCTGCTGCCAAAAGTCCTGGTGCAAATGCAATCAAAACCATAACATTTGGACTGCCTACACTCCTCTCTTTTGTCTAGTCAAAAGAGCAAAGCTGTATATCTCTGAAGGCCTTTGAAAAGTGGCAGTATGGAGGATGGATCTACCAGAGGCTGGAGAGGGTAAGCTAGGCATTTGGGCTCCAGCTAAACTAAGAAAATATAAATTTAATTTGAAACTCTCTCAGGTCCAGACTACTGTAACACAGAGCTCATCCAAACTCACAAGTTTCACTTATTTAATTCTGTAAAGAAAGGAGTGGGATGTTTCAAGCCACAGCATAACAGTGCTTTGGTGTCTATCACAGATAGTTCTAAAATGGGCTTCGTACTGGAACAGTTTATTCTTCCCAACAAGCAGGAAAAGGCTCTAACATGGTACAATCTTTTTTTTACACAGATCTGATTTTGCTACCCCACACAGTTAGATAGAAAATCTGTCTTCTGTAGGGTAGATTATACTGATACAAGTCCTCTGAATTTCACAGAGTCCCAACAGATCTACAATAATTGTCAGATCCTGAAAACTGGATTTCTGAAACGCTCACATGTGTGTAGATAAATCCACAATATGGATTTATGTACTGACTCAGTACCTGCATCCAGATTCTCCAGTTTCTTATACACACAAAAAACATATATCATTTGTTTAATCAAGAGAAAATTTTCAAATTACACATCAGCATTACAGAAGTATAAGAATTAGCAAAAGAAAAAGGTGAAGTGACTATATTTTTCTAGTATGGATGTCTTTGGTTATTTAAAGACTAAATGTTTAAAAAAGTGTTATTGGTCATGCTATATGATAACAATGACATCTGTTTCAGGATTTATTTATGTAAATTGTTTACACATGAAACATTTTAATTTTTTGTACTCTCTTTGATAATATTGCATAAAATGGCATATTGAACTCTGGACTAAGTTGTGCAATCCATCAAATAATTAAGTATCTCCTTCCTCACATTACCTAGAAGTTGAAACAACATATGGAAAATGAAAAATTTTCCTGGTATTACAAGATATTTTATGCTCTTTTCCAGATGTGAGGCAGATCATGTTATACAGTTTTTCAGATATCATTAGCCTCTCTCTTTCTTAAAAAAAAATATTTTGTGGTGTATACAGTTTCTGATTTCTGCTCCACAAACAGTCAGGGAGAGTAATTTCTTAAGGATGTGAAAAAATGTTGGTTTCTCCTTCGAGAATGCAAGCACAGCTGCAGAGGGAAGCCTGACCCCAGAAGCCCTACCAGCTGTCATCACAGACTGAAACAGGTGTTTATGGGACTCCCTCCCCAGATCTTTACAATGTACAAGATTGTTTTGTATATGATATCCATTTCCTGTCCTAAATTATATATATCAGCTTTCAACCTCAAGGAGCATAAAATAATTCTCAGATTGTGGTCCCATCCAACAATCTCCTTGTGGGTTCAGCTTGCGAGAAACTCAGCCACCCTAATTTATGTGTGCTGCCCTTTGCTAACTGGGCCATTACTGCTGTTCTAGCAGCAGTCTAACACTTAAAAGTGAAAAAAGGGACAAGTCAGGAATGGGAAATGACAGGAAAACAAGCTGTGTTTCAACTTGTCCTCACTGATGCTCTGTAGTCAACCCATGGAATTTCAAACATCCCCAAATTACCAAGCCGATGCCAATGACCAGGACCAAAGAGAAACTAAGCAAAAGTGATCATGAAGCTGCAACAAAGATGAAATTTGGTGCAGGAGAGGGTTTATCTTAGTATAAATAGGGTGGATGAACTGCAACGGTAAGGAAAAGAACTGAACAAAACATTTGTTTGAAATAAGCCCCAAGTTATGCCCTTCTGGGTTTCCAAAAAAATAACTGTGGTTAACATTTCTCTTTTTTTATTGTTGCATTCAATTTAAATGGAATCCTGCTGCTCAAGGTTCCAGTACACATGTCCTGGTTTGAGACAAATTTGGGAGGAAACCTCCAAAGGGGTCCCTCTAGAAAGCAGACTCAAGTGGCCCCTCTCCCAACTGGTTCAGGAAAACCTTTTCTTGGAAAAAAAGGGGGAAAAACCTGTTTATTTAATAAGCAAAGTATTCACAAGGATAAAAAATGAATAATATTAAAAAATAAAACCTCTCGCTGCTCTGAAGAGACGGCAAATTCAGAGGGAGAGTCCTTGTCGCGGGGNAAAACTCAGTCCAGGAGAAGGATGCGAGGAGCAAGTGCAGTTTCTGATAACAAACTCTGTGCTGCTTCTCTCCTTCCCTTCGCTCTCGGAGCCAGTCCCAAAGGTGCAAAACTTATTTCTGGGCTAAACAGACCAATGGGGATACAAGCATCGCAAAGTCACCCCAGGACAATACACTAGATGTTACCACCTAAAAAAAAAATGGTTTTACACTGTATTTGGAAGAACCAAACAGAGCATGAGTTTACAAACCAAACTGTTTTGCAACCTCAAATGAATTTCAGCTTGAGTTTCAGGCAAAGATTTTATTATGCTCTTAGGCTGGGGAAAAGCAGAGCCCACTCATAGCAACCTAAAACGAAGCAGGAGCCTGAAAGCATTGCTGCGCTGTATAAGAACACCTTGAGTGCATTCCAGTTGACTGAACCAATCTTGAGATTGGCTCCAAATGAAAAAATAACCATGCAAAGGGTACAGCAACAGCAATCAAGTAGTTGCAGTAAGTTCCTAAAGTAACTGGGATCAGTAAGTTCACAGCCACTGTCCCATGAGCAATCTGTTTATAATTAATTTACTAGTTTGAGGGGGTGGAGGCATGTTGCATTGGTTTTTTTGTTTGGGGTTTTTTTTTTGTTTGCTTATGGTTGTTTGGGTGGGTGGGGTTTGGGGGGGTTAGGGGGTTTGGGGTTTCTTGTTTTGCTTTTTACCTACACAGCTATTAGCATGAAGTGATTCAGTCCTTGCTGGGAAGCCTCGATCTCACTCATGCAGACAGTTTTGAGAAGCTGCACACAATTCCTGGTACAACTCCAATTAAACTGGCTGACATACACTAGAGTGTGGATTATTTACTTCAGGTGCACTACTAACTCTGACAAGGACAGAAAATTTTTACCCCTAACAAATAATTTTGTGTGTGTCTCTGCTTTAAAAGCAGAGATACACATATACACAAAGATGCACAAAAAATTTGTGTATTTACAGAAGCAGATAATGCCTACGTATGCGTGTGTATGTGGTCATGTTTTTTCTTCACAAAAAGAGAGCTTGTATTTTTTATACATGTAACACAATTATTTATTTAGAAATATGCCTTTTCTCATTCAGACTGGGTCACTTGAATATACTTCTGTATATTCCTTATATCCAGTTAAATGCTGCCCAGGGTGGCCTACAGCTGGCAGTGGCATCCCTTTGTTTCAGTGATATTCCTGAAAAGTAAAACATATCACTTTCTCTGCACACAAACGAAAACACTGAAGTGTGGAGACCTATCTAACTTAGCACGAGAAAGTGTAAGAGGAACTAATGGCTAGAGGTTGAAATGCAACATTTCATACTGACATGGATAATTTGACGTTGCGGTGGAGTCCCAAGGCCCTGTACAAGTCTTTACATCAAGAATAAATGTTAATTTAAGAGTTTATATTCCAGTTATATCAGAAGATATAAAGCCAGATTAACAGCTGTCTTAACACAAAGAGACTAGACAAAACATGTAGCAAAGTGTTTTAAGGGAAAGAAAATCTGTAAGGAGGAGATGCTGCACGATACAATCTTAGAACTGCACTTTATCACAAGGAACATTCCTTACACAGGAGCCACATTTATCCAGTACAAGTTTTCTGGGTTTAATTACTTTAATTACTTCAATTATGAGGAATATTAAAAACATTTAGGGGATTTTCAAACACAACAATTAGGGATACTTGTTCCCAAAATTCCTGGATCTGCCTTAGAAAATCTCCCTTCTTCCCTTTCCTGCTTTTGTGATACTTGTTTATATTAGGAATTAAATCATCCCCCCATTATTTTAAGCCTTTGCATCACTCACAATGGCTAAAATTCCATAGTTTTGGGGAGATGTGAGAAAATTACATTTTCTTGGTGTTTCCAAAATCCAAAGGAGAAAAAAATATGACAAAGGAAAAAAAAAAAGAAAGAAAGAAAAAGAAAAACAATCCCAACCAAACTCTTGAAAACAGTCCCCGAAGGCCTGCAAATTACAAGCTTCAGAATTCTTCTCATCTTTTGTTCACCAACTGTTGCTTCCTTCTCCTAACTATTGTACCTCTCAAAAGGAGCTACAAAGCACCCAGCCAGTGGAGATGTACACTGGAGTGTCTCTTTATGCCCCACACTGAAGCCAAGAGGGAGACATTAGTCATCTGGAGATTTTGCCCCAATGCCCAGAGGCATGAAATACCTCCAGCAAAACACCGACTGAGATATGTCAGTGTGGCACTCGCTTCGCTTCTCTCTCTTGTTGCCTTTCAAGTTGTTTTCTAAACACTTCTTTTGTTGCTGTTGGCATGAGTGCACTTAAAAGCAGCATATCGTTAAGTACTGAAAATGCTCACTGTTTTCTGTTCTTTAAAATCTCTTCCAAGTACTTCCCTGTGAGCAATTAAGCTAACTCTATGGGATACATTTGATAACAGATATTCTTTAGTTTGGGTGACAGTTAACAAGCAAGGCTCTAATGAATAATAAAGTACTTTTTAGTGACACACAGTCCCTATTCACCCTGAGTAGGGACTATTTTTGTGCAAGTTCAACAGAAGATTCTAACAATGCAACCCTCTTGTATAACTTGCACAAAATAGGCATTCATCAAGGAGGATTACTCTCCCCAAAATGGGGCTCTCAGCAGTTACGTGCTGTGGGTGGGGATGCACAATTCCAGACAGGGGTGGAGACCAAGGAAAAGGCATGGGTCTAGCAAGAAAATGCATGCTGTGTCAATTCATAAGCACAAAAGAGATGCATTAGGGAAAAAAAAAAAAAAGAAAATAAAAAGAAGAAAAGAAAAAAAAAAAAGGAGAGAAGAAAAAAAGAGAATAATGAAAAAAAACCTAGATGCAAAATCTAAGGCTGCCCCAAGATCTTGTATGAAGAGTAACACATGCTGCAAATGACCATGGAAATATTTCAAGGTAACATTTTGGTAAGAATGAAGCCTCCTAAGTCCAATTCCTCCCTATAGAGACAGAGGCAGCTCCCAGCTTTCCAATACCAACCCCCATCGATATCTTCTTGTTCTCAAACATGCTCAGCCAAACGCCAGAAAATCTGCTGCTCTGACACCACAGGCTCTCAGTAACGTGTGAGAATAGTCTGTTCACCGATCTCCTTTTTCTCCTTCTGCTCAGTGGAGGTGCCTCCCTCGCTACAAAACACTAAGTCATGCATGTATGTATACACATATCCATGCTGTGTCCTCTGTGTCTTCCCAAAATGTGTTTAGGTCCCCATTTCAAGTATAAAGCTTCTGAAATGTTAGGACAGTAAATGTATAATTCCCCGATCATTCCAATGCTCTTCAAAAACTACTCTGGTACACCATGAAGGTTTGTTCTTCTTTCATGAAATCATAACACTTTTCATCTTAATATATCTAGACAAAACTAAGCCACGGACTTCCAAATTGTTTTAGCCTTTCCTTATGTCAGACACCCTTTCAGATTAAATACAGCTCAAACATGGAAAAGCAAACCCAAACAAACAGCTCATTCTGCCCAAGTTCAGGATATACTGAAAACTGAGAAAGTAAAATCCAGCCCTGGATATGCAGGACTTTGAGTCACCAGGTTTTTTTCAAGGCAAACACTGCCAGCTGATGGTGGGAATAGCATTTACTTGCTCTGAGAGGGTGAGGAATAAATGCCAGAGGAAACATTTTCTCTTTTTTCTCTGAAAACTATCTGGCAGTTTTCCTCCTACCCCAATATATGGATCTTCCACAGACAGGAGTATGTGCTTTTACCCTAACTGGCAGCTGTAGTCTAACTATATTTACATGTTTATTCCCAGAAGAGAACTCTTACCTCTGAGAACACCTTCTATTTTTAAAAAGGGAGAGAGAATTTCGGGGGAAAAAAGGCAAAATTGACCCAAGGGGCTAGCAATTTCAATGCCCACTTGAAAGGCTATGAAGGTGTTTCAGAACATCTGAACATCAGGCCACTAACAAGCATCTCAAAACTTTCAAAGAAACCAAAAAATGACCCCTCTAAGAGTTTAGACCATGATGCACATTTTCCAACAGATGGTCATGGAAAAAAAACATATTTCTAAAACCAAAAAGAAAAGTAAGTTCATTCATTATAGGGTGTACATATTTCATGGAGTGCAGCTAGGCATAAAACCACATACTTTCAAGGGTGCTATCTATGAAAAAATCTTTTTCAGTGGTAAATAATCTAAAATATGATGATATACACTTAACACAGAATGTATTTTTAAAATATTTAATGTATTCGTTTGTCCAGTAAAGGGAAGAATTGGATATTATTGAAATGACATCCTAGAACAATTTGTTCATTTTCTAGCAATCCCTGATGCCTGACCAGAAAAAGCCTCTGGACAAATTCTGTTTATCATCTTTGTTTCTGACCATTCTTTGTTGGTGCAAGTACAGAAAATCTTTAACTGAGCAACTTTTAAAAAACCTCAGTTCAGTTTAGAAAGAAACCATGCTACCTTGAACTGAAGAAGGAATGGGAATGGAGCAAGCCTCAAGTGGCAAGCAAGCAAGCATAACAAAAGTATTTCTTCTGTGCCTTATCTACTCAAAAGTGCAAGAAAATAACTCATAGCTCTTAGTGTAACACTTTATGTGCTAAATTAGTGTTTCAGGAAAAATATCAGTAGGTTTGTACTGACAGGCATTTGCTAGAGTCTTTTTCTATTTGTAACAGAATGTTGGAGGATAAAACCTGTAGAAGAATGGAGTTAGTATGGGGCCATTTTTAAAGACGTTGAAAATATGTGAAGGGTGCTGAAAAGAGCCACAAAAGTGCTTTGAGTGCTGGGGGAAATGTCCTGTGATGCTAAAGATCTCAATCTATTTATTTATCAAAAAAAGAAAATTGAGGAGGGACTTGATTGCCTCGATTGCAGCATATAAATAGCTTTATGAAGGCGGTATGCAGAGGGAGTAGAGTTTTTAATATAGTAGAGAAAATACATAGCTGGAAGCTAAACCAAGACAAACTAATCCTGGCAATCCTGAACAGTAGAGACACTTATTGCCACAAACTATCAGGGGAAGTGATGGATCCTCCACCACTGGATGTCTTTACACTAAGTTTGGATGCCTTTGTAAAAAGGCAACTTGCTTTACCCTAAAAGGATCTATGAACTAACCAGGAAAAAAGCTTGGGTTTCTTTTAATGGTTAATAGGTGTGTCATCTGAATTGCAAAGCCTTTCAGAAAGCCTTTCATTCCGTGAGTGAAGAGCTCACTGCTCAATGAGCAGCCTAGACTGGGGGTGTTTTTACTATTATTAGTCTTTTATTTATGCTTCAAGAAAAATTATTTTCATTTTGAAATATGGAGAAAGCAATATTCTGAAAATCACTGCTCTGAACTTAAGAAAGACAAATATTTGCCTAAACTTCACACAGCAAACTAATGGGGGAAAGAAAAAGTAAAAGAAATTTGATAAAGGAAAATATTTATACTAAAAGTTCGATTCTTCTGGAAAAGTTTTGATTTTATAAAACCTTGACAAATAGTAGAGAGATCATATTACACATTTTGTTTTCTTATGGTGAATTGTTACTAGAAAATCCATATTCTTAAGGAAAAACCTCTTAAAATTTAAGCAGTAGCTGCTAAGATCAACTAGCTCTAACATAATGAAGTAAAGACAGATCACTTATCCTAGCCCATACCCTAACAACCACTCTGCTCTTAAAATGCGTCTCTGAGTTATTATTCAGGCAGCTAGGGGTGACAACATGCCGTTCCCGACCTGATTCCCCTTTCAGTCATCCGTGGGACAAGCTGTCCCTGCGCCCCGGACCTCAGAGCGACTCCTGCCGGCTGGATCTCAGGTTGATGAGAGGGGACCAAAGGTGTGGGTCCTCTCCCCTCTCATGGCTCCTACTCCACCAGCCACCAGTGCCTCTTGGAGGGGATGACTCGCTGTAAGCACCAGCAAGGCGAGTTCTCCGTCCCTCACTCCTGTTCCCAGACTTAGCCCTGACAATATCTAGACTACTACAGAAACATCCCAAGAAAATTATGCCAATAGAGCTGGGCACCTCTGAGGCTGCTTTACCAGACTAAGGACATGTACCAGGAGTCCTTCCAGTGGTTACTCTGCAAGTCCTTTCCAACATCTGGGCCAAAACATTTCCAGGTGAGGAGAGGAGGAACACCGAGAACAGGAGCAGCACCGGCTGTGCGCCAGCAGAAGGGGACGTCAGCAGGCTTGGAAGCTGGTGGGATATTGCCCTCATGCCGATTAGAAAGAGCAAGTTCAGGCGGCACCAGGACGGCCAAGCTCCGCCAGCTGTTGGCAGGGTGAGGGGAAAGGTGCCACACCTCCCTGGGAGAGACTCTGCCCTCCTACCCCTCTCCTCCGCGGGTCGAGGCTCAGCGGGCAGGCAGGAGAGAGTGCCCAAGGGAGAGAGAATAGGGCTGTTCCACCTTCTGGATAAAGAGGAAAGAAACCTGACCCCTTTAACGAAATCCATGTAGAAGTTTAGAGGGAAGGTTGGCAGGGAGCGGATCGAAAAGAAGTATCTCCTCCAGGGGAAAGGAACGCAGAGGAATAGGGATAACCCGAAGGGTGGAAGGAAGAAGTAAAGAAGTACAGGGATGTAGGGCAAGAAGGCTGCAGAAGAAACGTGGGGCAGGGAAAGAAGGGCGTCCCGAGAGAGGGAGAGCGGGGGGAAGGTGGGCGGACAAAGAGGACCCGGGTCGGCGGTCGAGGGGAAGGAGCAGGGCCTTACCTGCAGGTAGGGCTGGCCCCCCTCCACGCCCCCCACCACGAT